>KI570166.1:0-13937 GCA_000500245.1 Cronartium ribicola 11-2
GCTGCAGGTGCACTGGAATCTGTCGTACTCAGGCCACTGGTCCGACATTAGCCATAAGTCCCTCCTCAGGTCTCGTAGACTTCCGAGCGAGGGACTTAGTTAAGTTAAGTTATTTCCCTAATTCTTTCAATATGGATCACTAACTCTGAATAATTTAAAGCCATTTTTTTTTTCAGTTATTGGTTTTTATACATTTAAAAACTTTCAATAATACCATAAAATACCATGAAATTTTTAAAAAGTGTTGAAAGAAATCCACCATACCTTTATGAAATTGGAGATTTTCAAATTTTTCTTTTTTTGTTTTTGAGCATTTTTCATAATCCTATTCAACTCTCCAAACCTATATATATATATAGCTCCTGTGCCAAATAAGAAAATGTATAAGTTTTTAAAAGAGTTTTGATTTACATACAAATTGGTGATCAGTAATCTCAAAGCTTTATAGAGATACTTACTACTAATTCAAAGTTGTAATGCAACATTTGCCTTGTTACACAAGTTGCTTAATAGACCATAGTAACTGACCTTGAATTAAATGTGAGAAATGCAATACAACTCCCTCTAATGAAGGCCTTGAAAAAAAAACTAGACTCTAGTAGTGCCAGAAAATCTGTAGGGCACCCAACCCCCATGCAATATGGAACTTGGATTGAGCTTCAGAGCTGCTAATCACACACAAGAATTGTCTTGACCATCCAACCCAATACTACCAATGGCCAAATGTGACATTTGATGATACTTGACATGAATCAACATTGACAAATAAAGTTTGATTGAGCAGCCATCATCAACACTTTGGCAATCACGGACAGTGTTTGTTCTCATCTCAAATGGTAAGTAATCAGGACAGGAATATTCAACAGATTGAGCAAAAAAAAAAAAAAACACTTATCAGATGTCTATCATCAATAAAAATCCAACAACAATCTTGCATATTACTTATCATCCCTCTTGCAAAACAAATGCACATAAGATGAAGAAAAAATATACACCCAGATAGCAAAAATAAAATGAAATAGCTCTGCAGCAGGAAAGGAAGAAATCACACCTACAAAACAAACAATTGATATGATCTTCCTTTCTTTCTCTTTCATGATCATCTTACACACAGAGGGCACTCCAATAAAATAAGAAAACCACCCAAGAAAAGAGAAAGAGAGACTGTATAGTGCGATTTTCAAGACATCAAACCAAAAAAATCTCATGAATTCACTGACTCATATTATTCATCTCCTCAAGTCTTGAACAGCCTATTTTTTGGTGTGGAAGTTTAGATATACGCAGGTCTTTTTTCTCTCTTACTTAGCCAAAGCCTTCTTCGCGCCATCACACCGCTAATGTTTCATTAATCTACTCACCACCAAAGAAAAAAAGCAATCATCATTTTAGCTTCTTTACCCCGACCAAACAAAACGACAAACACATGAAAGGACTGACCAGCTGCACACACAACCTTGCCACTTTCACCTCATATTCTTTTGTTCCAGCTCCACCCGGCCCACCACCATTCTCGCCTTCCTCAGTTTCATAGAAACAGTTGTGGAGCAAGATGCCTGCAAACCCAAGCTGCGATAAGATCGATAACAGATCAGACGAGCAGTCTATCATCCCTTCCGTTAATCTCGCGAGGAAGGGTGATCCAGAAGCTCGTGGATGGTGTCTACAAACAAAGCATTTTATAGTCTTATCAGGTTTAGATTGTTCCCACTTATTACAAAAAAAAACAGACACTTACGGGAACATCACCGTCTGACAAGCGTTTAGCAACGTCGTATTCTCTGAAGTCCTCATGATTTCTTGAATCCGCCCCGATAACTCACTTTGTCTAAGACGCAAGAACCATACCTCTCAATATCTCATACACAAGCAAATCTCAAAGGGATTGTAGACTTACACCAAGAGCATGATGTGTGGGATCGTATCCCGATGGACCAACTCAGCCAACATCCCATACAAGAACACCAGCTCAGACTCATCATCGGCCGTCCAGATCAAACTTGTCATCAACGATACCACCAACAGCGCCGTCTCATGGTCCGACATCGCCAACTGGTCAACGATGAACCCATAAGAGATACTCAATGAGGCTGAGTCAAAGCCCCTTCGATCCACCCCCGCGAGCTCAAAAAGTTGTGCCAGCCGTCCCGTGCGCGCAGCGATGGGTAAGAGAGTGGTGAAGTAAGGCAGCGCCTCGGGGTTGACTCGATAAGCTGTCGATTGCTCCGAGTCGATGTGCTTGGTAGCTTGGACGAGGAGGATCTCGAGGAACTCCTCAGCATCTTGAGCAATCTGGGCATGTCTCAAACCCTTGATCAAGACCCCCGAGAGTGCGAAGCCAAAGTAGACGGCCCCGTCACTCGTGAGCCCACCGTCGCCATTATCGAAGCGCAAGCCACAGCACTCGTCAATTTGCATGAGGACCTCCACGGTACCCTCGTCACGCGAATCGAGGAGGTAGTGTGAGAGTCGTTGTTTGCCGAGAGTCTCCGATCGACAAAGTTCATGGACCGCTGAGCGCGTGAGCTTGAGCGCCGAGGCGTAGATCGCAGGGTCCTCGATTTGCAATAAACCCACGCCGATCCAGAATGATGCCGATCGGTAAGGCGAGTTTGATCCCACACCCGCCAGTACTTTCGCGCTACAAGAGATGATCGAAGTGGCCAGTGAGCGATCGATTCCATTTGGAAGGCTGAGGGCCGGCTTGAGGGCCGAGAGCACTTGGAACAACAAGTCGTCGTCCACTTCTTCCGTCAGAAGAAAGCCTAGCACTACAAAGGCCCGTGGCTGAAGCGCTGGATTTGCTTGGAAACAAGTCGAGGTGACTAGACTGGCCCAACGTGATCGCCATCGATTGGCCGTGTCTAATTAGACAATCACCCAAAATCAAGACAGATCAGTACATTTTACAAATAGTCCGCTAACAAGAATGGTAAAAAGCGTGCTGACCTAATGTTGGAGAAGCCACTTTGACGACTTCGATCAAAAGTTGGACAATAGCTTCCAGGGCAATCGATGAGATAGGTTCGCGGACCGTGAGATCATCTTCGCTGTATCTCATCGAGGCCTCGTTCGCATACAGCCCAAACAAGGCCTGGCTCGAAGGCTGCCCGAGCTTTTTGAGGATTGCATATAATGGCGTTCCCTCCGCATTAGGTCCAAGGAGTGAACATAGACACGAGACGGTATTGACCACGATCGAATAGATTGTTGACCGATTCGTCACTGTGCCCGTGCCTAGCAACATTGTTACTATGTGCAAGATGTCTGGCAGATAGAGTTGGGCCTGGAGATGGGCCAAGAATGATATGCTCATTTCCATTCGAATCAAAGCTGTGATCTCTGGCCACTCGGCACTATCGGCAATCAAGGCCACTGGTTGACTAGTGGTGCGAGCAATAGCCTGGGTGCCCAAAAGAGAAAATCAGAAACTTTTCCAGAACCGAGCAGAGTACAGCAGAACCACAAGCACACGTACACGTCGTAATCGATGCAAGAGCTTGCCCTGAAAATTAATAGAGTTGACCGAAACCGCGATCTCACAAACTTCAGTAAATCTTGGAGAGTTGGCTCCATAGTTGACAGCCGAAACTGCGAGTTCTTCAATGATTAAGGGGAGTATAGTCTCTTGCCGAGCAAGTGAAGGCCATATCCGAGCATGTAGGATGCTTTGCATCTTATCATTTCACGCGAATTCATCAATTCATCTGACTAATCATGTTCACTTAGCCAGTTAAACCCGAACCCATCTTACCTCGGTCTGGTTTAATGTCAGCTCGATCAACCGACGCAAGCCGCTTTTCACCTGCGCCCGCACACCCTCGTACTCTTCTCGAGGACAGACCAAGCTACCAGCCAGGTTCTGTAACCAGGGCTTGAAGGCATGCGCATAAATCACCAGCTCAGCTGGCGTCGCTGTCGAGATCGTGGCAAAGTATTCGTCTACAAATGAGAGTGACACCGATGGCATAGCTCGTGCCAATCGATCGCTGATGTCCGCCACAAACATCATCCCCACCCTTGGAACATATCCACCTGATCAACAAAAAATCAAACCAAAGATCAACCATGTCTCTTTTTAGTCAATCAACTCAGTCAATTCTCATCCTACCTGGAGCAGGCACGATATCGTCGAGCTTATCAATGTGCATCGCCCGCGCCAAGCCCTGAAGGAAGCTCAGTGCAGCTAGCCTGATCAATGGATCTGTGGAACATAAGTTGAAGATGGCCCCGTTCAACAGCGCGCCGTAAATGACGGGCGGCTTGAGATACTTCTGTCGAAACTCAAACTCTGGCGGTCCCGCCAACATTTCCGCTTGGGCAGCTGTCAAGGTCTGACGAATAGATTTCACATCAGCCCCAATCTATCATTTGTGCTTCCAGAAAATTGCCCTCACTCGGTTTTACAAAACTTACTTCGATGATTCGATCCGTGTTGACGCTCACAAACTTCATCACTCCAGGACAGCCATGCTGCCTGATAATAAAACCTGGGTCTGAGTGCACATTTGAGGGCGGTATCCGGTGCATTTCCTCAATGTCCTTCAACTTGATCACGTCGTTCAAGGTGCACTTTGAGTCCGATAAGAGCTCGAGCCTTTTAGCCTAAGACAGAAAACATCGGATCAGATAACGATAGCGTGAGAAAAAAGTACGCGGTTGCTAGCGTACGGATCTGATCAAAAGAGTTTTAGGTCCGATATGAAAAACCACAGGAATTTGCATCTGGAACTGCTGGAGGTGAGTGACATGACTGATGACAATCCGCTTGTCATGAAACATATTCCCTTTTTTGTTTAAACCAGTAGAGATTAGCATGTCTATTTCTGGACCAAATTGAGCCGCGGTCGCAGAGAAACTCACAGGAGCTCATCGGCAAGACTTGTTCGTAGTTCGGCAAGCAGGCGGACAGCTCGTCAAGCGTGCTTACCGCCTTCACCGCGCTCGTCCATCGCCTCTCTGTCCTCTCAGCTGCGAACGCAATTCACTGTCTCAGCCTGGGAGGTGTTTGGTTCACAGCACATTCATTCGGAGGTCTGTTAGGTACTGACCACTCAGCTTCCTCAGATACCTCCGGAAACCCGCATTCGAATTGTAAACCCAAATGTTGGCCACGTACATCGAAGTCTGAGACGGGGTCAGTTCAAGCAATTGTCTGAACCATGGAATCGAAATCTCGTTCGTGTATGAGAAACCAGTACAGTCAAGAAACAGAGAGAAGGGCCCGTCGACACTCTCCAGTGACTGTATAAAATAAAAGACGCAGATTGATCACTAGAGGCTTATGAGGTGAAGATATGTTCAAAGGGCCACTTACTTGGAGGATATAGAGGTAGAACGACTCTAGATCGCAGATCTCGGCCTTGACTTTACATGCCAGTAAAACAAACGTCGGCGAAACCTGGTTCTGTGTACATCAACACACCCTTCCACCATCAAATTTACCGCTGATCGCCCTCAAGAAGAAGAAGAAGAAGAAACACTGTCACGAACCCTTGCTCTGGGCGCCTCAAAGAACGCTGGAACCCACATGCGCGTGTCGGGCGCCCTCAAGAGCTCATACTTAGCCAAGAGCCCATAGTACTCTTGCCCGCTGATGGCAGACCCAAGAGGCAAATCAGGATCATTCGAGCCAGGTGGACCAAGCTCAGCCAGTACCTTCTGAAGCTCGACCCAGATCTCCTGACCCATACCTGGCCAGAGCTTCTCCGTGCCATCATGCCAGTGCTTAAAAGCCGTCGGCTGAGCTGACTTAAGCTCAACTCCGATCTTTTCCAAGTTCTCGTGCATGAACCGGTGGAGGACGTAGCGTGAGGCTTCGTCCAGGGCTACTGTCGATCCATCGTCAAATCCGCTGGGTGCTACCTCTGGGATGTCGTCAATTACAACGTTCTCATCGATCGACTGGCATACCGCGCAAACAGAGTACACGCAGATAGACGTCAGCGAGAGAGACACAGTTGAAGGAAGAAAAAAAAAACAGACGAACAGAGATATCCTTCAGAAATCGTGTCATCGGATAGATGTTCTTAGCCATGAATGGATTCAAGGCCTTCATCGCCGGCTCTCGAGTCCCGAACCTGATGTTGTTCGCCAACGCCTGTAGCACACGCGTAATCATCACCAGACTACGTCTGATTTCACGTGTGTCGTTAGGTAGATCGAGATCTATGACCTCGGGTGAGACGATGGCCGGGTTGATGAACCTGAGAAAAATGAAACCTCCGATCGAGGTGAATACGCTCTCGGGGTATCGCTCTTGGACGGTAGTAGCGATATGGTGACAGATTTCTCGGATCGCACTGATGAATGATAAAAGACAATATCAGCAAACGTCTTTTGTGATGCGAATTCTTTAATTTAGTAGCTCACCTCGGTAGCTTCTTCCATGACACCGCGATCACGTTCAAGAAGGCTTCCGTGACTTGCTCCAGGTTTCGTGCCGCCTCATCGTCATCAGCACTGGCCCGATGAGGATCAAAGTCCATAGAAAACTCCGAGGGCTTGTTCGAGAGGCCAAGCAAGAGGTTCGCGAGCGTGTTTCGCAGATAATCATAACCCTTCGCACGGGCGAATACTGTCAAGAGCCTAGTGGTAATCGAGTTGCCTCGAAAGACTGTCGATTCGTGCTCTAGAAGTCAAAAGAATCAGGGGTTGAGCGAAGATCCTGGAAAAGGGAGAGGTAGAGGACGGACCGGTCTCGGCAACCTCCTTCTCAATCACTGCTTTTAAGAACTTGATGACACCCTTCTTGCAGTCGAAGATGTTGAGGATGATTTCCGTCAACTCTTCAAAGTCAGACGACCCACACGTCTTACAAACCGCCAACGCAAGTGTAAGGTCCGGCCTACAGATCATCTGCAACATCGGCTCCGAGTATTTTATCAGTTCACAATGTTAGAACCTCATCAGATCCTGACACAGAAAGACTTACATCTACCAGTTTATCGATCCCGCTCACTTTGGACGGTCGTACTAGCTTCGGTAACATGTGTCCGCTCTCTCTTACTACATCCCTCAGGATCTGGATTTGGGCCTGTCGAATGCGAGTGTCAGGATGGTGAAACATATTAACAAAATACCGAAAAGCTGGGTTGATGTTTGAGCCCATGAGTTTGACCAGACAAGTCATCGTCTGTTCCCTGAAAGCAGCCAGCTCGGATAATTCGCGTGTGATCGAGCTCAATTCGCGTTGAAGAGCTGCTGCTGGGTCTCGACTTCCAGCCTTCACGATCCAAAAACAAAAACAAAAAACACCTTATGAGATTTGGGAAGAAGATAGAAGTTGACAGATGAATACAAACCACTGCTCCTCCGATTGCCAACTTCTCCCGTCGACTCCGTGCCGCAACAGCCTACCAGAAGGAATCAACCACTCAATCCTTATCCTCTCACCTGCGTTAGTCAAAAAAAAGATGAGGAAAAAAAAAATGTCCAACCTCGAGTTTGGCCGTCTCAGCCAGAAGGAAGGTAAGGTAATCAAAGTGTCGACTAAATAGTCTCACATATACTACCCCACCCGGTCCAACAGGCTTCCGATGTCTAGGTTGCAACTTCAACCCATCATAGAACGCGCCAAGGGCTTTCAAGCAAGCCATGCTGAGATCTCGATTCGCTCGATGCCGACTTGCATCTTCTGCTGACACGCACGAGACCTATCGAATGAGAATGTCAGCTTAGAAGACAGAGGAATTATTGGAGAGGAAAAAAACACATACAAGATTGACGGCTGAGGACCAGGCTAAGAAATAGTCAATCATCTGGTTTTTCACCACCGGATTTCGTACTACCCTACCCACGAACATCTCACAAAGCTGTGCCATCTTATACTTAATCCTACTCGCCAGTCCTTGTTCGGCCACGCTTGCGTTTGCGACAGTGTTGGCATTCGTTCCCGAATTCCCCAGCCTATTCGTATACCTAGCAAAATCAATCACCAGCTCGCTAACACGTTCGCAGGCAGACTCTGGCAAAGTTTCATTAAGTCTTTCAAAGAAAAGTCTGAGCATCGAAATGGCTTGCTCAATGAAATGTGTGAATGGGCTCTGGGGTTTCGGTCGATCAGCCTCAAAGAAATGAGCGACAATGGATTTGAGGTGCTTGAGGAGGATAGGAAATAGTGAAGGGCTGAGTTCGGTACCAAGGGCGTCTTTGACGCCTTCGCGCATCCGGAGGTCGTCCGCTACTAGCAAATCGACCATCTCCTGTGCAAATCCAACCCAAATGACATTGTGAGAAGAAAATAGAAAGGAAAAGAAAAAGAATGGAGGGACAGACTTGTAGGTACCGATCCACGTTCCGAGCACGATCGGGTATGGCGTAGAAACGTTCAGGAAGGAAGTCGGGAGGGATATACTGGCCAATTGACTGGCCCTTCACCGGCTTCAAAGGGTCATAAAAGCTTGCCGTGGAGGTAAGCAAGCCGGAAATACTGATCCAGGCGTTCGTGTTCTCCTACAAACTCAGCCCTTTTCATCAGAAAGAACCCCAATGAGTCTAAAAAATGACAGAGTACTTACTTGAACTCCTTCGCCTGAAAGGCCACCGGAGACCGCCACCGAATCTTGGATTGGCGCGTCGCCGGGCAGATCGTCGAAAGGACGATGGCCAACAAGACCCGAGAGGATCTTCCACCGTCGCAGCGCTTCGTCCCAGAGCGGGTAGATGAGAGGTGAGTGGAGCGATAGGGTGCGCATCACCAATCTTGCCCTTTTAGATTGGGCAACTCGGCCTGTTAATCGTACCTCTGATCAGGTTTTGATATTTTGCTTGAACAGAATGAAATGTAGAAACAGACCTCCAAGGCCTTTGCCGTCGTCAGGTAGACCCTGGACGGTGGCTGCAAGCTGTGCAGAGCTCATAGTTGAATCAAGGCCTACTACCTTAAGGACGTTGGGGTACTTCTCCATGAGGCTGATCATCTCCTTGCTACACCGCAACAGGAGCGCGAGGTTATACTGGTCGACGGTACAAAGGCCGAGGGGAATGGCAAGTCGAAGGAGATGGCCAAAAATGGCGTAATCAGCGGCGTTGGCGCCGGTAGAGAGATAGGAGTCCTGCAGAGTCACGAGAAAAAGACAAAAAAGTAAGTATTAAGTAATTGAATGTAAAGAAGGAAAATCATACTGATCCATTTCCTTTCTCGCTTTCTTCAACTGCTTCGCGGAACCGGTCTAGGTAAGCCTTGAAGACATGTAAGACCTCTCGTTCCTCTTCGCGATGGGCCCAAGTTTCAAGCAATCGACGCAAGATCGCCGTCCCGACAATCGGCCTCGAGTGCCTGAGACTATTCCGAAGCTCGAGCTCAAGCCCGAGCCCGCCACTCCGACGCGTTGGTAGGCTAGGGGGTACAGGTTGGTAATAAGCCTTCAAGACGTCCATCGCCGACTTACGCACCAAACGCGGGTTGCGACCGTCGAGGAGGAAGGTGGTCAGATAAACAAACATCTCCATATCGTCCGGACTCGCTTGACCGCCACTCGTCAGCCAGGCCTGAAGTTCGTGAGACGATCTGCCACCGCCGGCTGAGTTCGCCCAGACCTGTTTCGGTGCCTGGTAGAACGCTAACCGACAGTCCTGGGACCAGAGATTCAAGACCGCGCGGATGATCTCATGTCGATGAGTGGTGTCTTCAGCACTGGTCTTGGTGTTTAGTCGCGCGAGTGGACTCGATGGGTCTAACTCGACGACGGCCGACATGAACACGCCCCGTAGGAGGGGGGCGATGAGCGGGTATAGCTCCTGGAGCTTCACATTCCAGTTGCTCATGTTATCTGGATCAGTGTCATCCTCGGGCGGGGGCGCTGCGGTAGCAGCGGCGATAGCAGCAATGGAGAGATGACCGTTGGATTCAGCGAGCGGCTTAGAGGCGAGCTTGGAGCAAGCCTGGATGAAAGCGATCTGGAAAGGCGGAAAGCTGTGACGGGAGAGACACTTGTCGAGTAGGGCGCTATTGACATAGTGTCGATCAAGTTTAAATAGCGCTGCCAGAGCTTCAGACATCAGGGTGATCTCTACCTGTCCCTCCGCGTTCGTAAAAGGTTTGGAGGGGTCGAGGAGGCGAGAGTTAAGGTCGGAGACGAGATCGAGGGCGAGGAGACGCAGGCCGGGGCCCTCGGCGGTCGTCTTGGGCGAGAACGTGGCCGCTTTACACAGATCGACACAGCAGGCGGTGGCGACATCGGCGAGCTTGACGGTCTTGAGGTTCTTGCGCAAGCTCTCGATAAAGGCTGCCTTGCGAGCCGTCACTTGTGACCGGTTCCGGTCCCCTGCTGCGATCTTAAGCACGATGTCGGGACAAACGGCCAAAAGCATGGACATCATTGGCCAGGTGTACGTGCGCTTCTTGCCGTTCTCTGAGAGACCGTGAGCAACATCAAAAAGTACGTCGGGCGCCCCCTCGAGCCGACCATTGGAGCGCACCAAAGCCACGTACTCGATTGGATAAGTCTCGATCCAGTTCCAGATCGAACGTCGAAGCGCAAGCGCGATATCTGATTGAGCAGCTCGTTTGAGGTGAACAAATTGAGCCGAGAGCTCGCGAATGATTGAGCTTAATCTAGCTCGATTCAGTGAACAAAACTCGAGCAAGCGTGTCTCTGATCGATCAGGAAATTCTTCTGGCCCTGACCAATAGGCGATCCGGTTCTTGATCTTACCCAAAACTATGGTCCAGTTGGAGGCGGAGACAAAGAAACAAATTTTCGCTACCTGTGCCAGGATCTCGATCATCAGCGAGGGAACGATCGGCTTCTCATCCGGATCGCTCGATCCACTTCCGATCCCAGGCCCACCACTCATAGCACCGATGGCTCCACGAGGCTGAGCTGGGCTATTATTGTTGTTAGGGTGGTGTTGATTGTTGGAATGAAGACTCGGTCTGCGATTGATCTCGGCTAAGTGGTACTGGTTAGTAGTAGTAGATCCGATCGGGCCTAGTGCCGCTCCTGCATCCTCGAAGCGCTGATGTTCCTTGAGGAAAAAGCTAATGGTGGCCACGAGTTGTTTGGCGAGGTTATCGTCAAGCGGGGGTGGGTCGGACCAATCGGTGTTGGAGGTGGAGGCTGATGATTTGGAGTGAGTGTGCGCGGGAGAAGGCGGTTGAGAGTTGGGTGATATCTTTTGAACGGTCTGCTCACGATGCCAAGCCCAGTGGTATGACATGCAATAGCTAAGGATCTTGATGACGAAAAGTTGAGTGCGAAGATGATCGACCAAGCCGGTCTGTTCGTCAGACGTGAAAGGCTATAAAGGTAGGGTCAGCTTTAGGGTACGATAGATGAAGACTGGAGAGAAAACTGATTACGTGAGAAGGGGAATCGAGTTCTTGAAGTAATTTATGAATCACAAAGGGTAGTCGCTGTCGACACATCTCGAAGAGCGAGCTACAAGACTGACGAATGAGCTCATCTGTCTCTAGAGGCGACAGATGTGGGTCAGCCTGATTTGAGAGCTTGGCCATGATCTTGTTGATGAGCGCATCGATCAGTTTGTCCTCGCTGATGGTGGATGGACTTGGGCTACCGATTGGAACGGAGGCGGGAGGAAGTGAGGAAGGTGTGTGAAGGGAATGGTGAAGGAAATGCTGATGTGAGTGCTGATGATGGTGTTGATGACCAACCAAGCTCCCCGTTGATTCTCGTCCATAGGAAGCGTCCATCGTCAGAGGAGTGGTGGTGGAGTGAGGTACCGTCAAAATTGGCGGGTGTGAGCAAAGCAAAGAGAGAGAGAGATTAATACATGCCAATAATAAATAAATAAATACATAAATCGGATTTTAGACTGTATTGACAAAATCGAATTAAGACTCGTTCTAGGTGATTGAAATCGAAAAAATAATAATAAATATTAAATATTAAATATTATGTAATGATGAATTTTCAACTTTCGCGTGTTCAAAATCGGGTCACTCTCACTCTGCTCCTGTCAAAGTCTTCTTCGGTTCTTTCCCCCTCTGCCTCTTCTGTCTCACTCAAACACTCCATCTTCGGTGTTTTGAGTCTCACCCTCAAACACCCTTCCTCACTGTCAATTGCCATTGATTGCTGCATCAATTGCCCTTTCTGACTGTCAGTCACCCTTCTTCACCCTCAATCCTCATCCTCATAAACCTCGCTGACCTTCAATCACAGCCTTCAAACCTTGTCCACAACACATCCCATCACACACCCCAATCAAATCAACCTCAAATTGTCAAGTGGAAGCTTCTGTTAGGCTACCACCTGGCTGGAGAAGGGAGTGGCTGAGGCCAAAGAAGGGCTCAGGCACTCAGTGACAGAGCTACTAGCAGTCTGTACTGGCTCCCCAAGGTACAGACTACAGCTAGTTGACCTCTAAGAAGAGGGTTTGAGAGTGAATGAAATGGAGAAGGTGCTCTTGAATGAGCTATCTTTGTCAGGCTCTTGTTTATAGAGAGCCTCTCTCTGTCAGAAGGTTTCTCAAAAGGTAGCCTTTGAATAGGGAAGCCTTGTCCTATGAGAACAAATTCTCACAAGGGTCCTCTGAATAGGATGACCTTGTCTAGTGAGAATTAAGCTGGTAGGTTCCTTTGAACAGGATTGCCTTGCAATATGATAAGGGAAAACGTAAAGGGTGATCTGAAACTTACTAACACCTGATGAACACTACACTATTGCGCAGATTGCTTGTTTATAGTATAATCCTCAATGTTGTGTATTTTTTTCATTGTGGGTGGTGGTGGTAAAAGTTAGACCAGTGGGGACCAATCCTTGGACAGGGTTGAAGGGTTTATATACCCTGAGGTTGATTGGTTCCCTCTAATTAGATGATATATGACTACATGCTACTAAATAGTACTATCAACCTTACAATTGTTAGGGCATCTGCAGCTGTTGGACTAAACCCCCTCATTACATCAAATTTGATGTAATGGAATCCAGGTTTTCACACTCATGCCCAATTAGGGTTTCACTAGCTAGTGATTCATCAAAATCACCAACTTTTCCATCAAATTTGATGAGAGCCTAGTGATTCACCAACTAGTGACCCTCTGGCAACCCATACCCATACACACCCTTGACCACCCTTGGACACACCTTTGACCTCACTCAGATATACCCTCAACTACCTCTACCCCTTCACTCCCTCAATCCCACCTCACTCTGTATCCAGCACTTGCTCCACCCTCAATTGCTCCCACCTTGATTCCCCTACCCTCAATCCCCCCTCACTTCAGCCTCAATTGCTCTACCCTTGATCACTCCACCCTCGATTGCTCCACCCTTAATCTCCCTCATTCCACTCTCACTCCCTATCAAAATTAACTGATCCCTTGACCAATAGCTTGAAAAATGCAATACATTCATTATCTCAAATACAATGAGATGAAAATGCCTGATTGACTGATTTCCATCAAGATTCACAAAGTCATCAAACTGGAGGTAGTAGACCATGAGAACTCATCTCCCTTAATTTAGAGTAGTGCTTTGAGGATTGTATTTTTTGGGTATTCAACTGTGAAATCACACCCTCAGGTGAATGCTTGTCTGAAGGTCCTTCACTGGATTCCTTTTTTTTGGCTTTGGAAATGAAAGAGTTCTGGAGACAGTGTATTGTAGTGCTCACTACCACGAGTGTGAAAAATTTGCAATGTGTACCACCAAAGTTACACTAGTGGGGGTTTAGTGATCCCGAGTGTGAAAAACTGGGTTTCACCAACTGGTGACTCCTAGTGTAGCACCATGTAGTGTAAAATTGGTGCAAAATTAGTGTAACAGCTGCAGATGCTCTAATACATACAGTCAATTCGACAACTTTCTGGTTTTCGAGTCCCAAACAAACTTGAAAACCATTTCCACCAACTTCCGGCAGAGTACCGGACTCTACCGATACTGTCTGCCCCCCTTCATGTGCCTTCCAACAGCCTTTCAACCCCCAACCTACCTGTCGGCTGTTGACCAACCTCAAGCCCGAACCGG
>KI570178.1:510-11637 GCA_000500245.1 Cronartium ribicola 11-2
GTATCAGAGCTTACTCGCTGGCATCAGGGTCCGTACAGGCCGCAAAATGCGCACTTATAAACCCAAAATTGGGATTTTCCATGAGACGCTACGCTCGTGTTGCGCTTTGTGCCTGTTAAACCCGAATCCCGGGTCTCAATTGTACATAAGTCACCAGACGTGGTTTCAAATAATCCACTCATCTCACACCCGGCTTGAGTGGATTTTCCCGCCCGTGGTTCTTGCAAATGGTTAGTTAGCATGAAGCTAATCCAAGGAACATTTCAGCGTGTAAAAGTCCATCAAAACCGCCATGGCACAAGCTGTCACTATCAAGTTGATGTTCAAAGTGTCTATAAATTGTCTTCCTTTCCTCTTTGCATAGTAAGTACTCTTGAGAATAGTAATATTGGCTACACTGGCCTGCGCTAATCAAAGAAAAGAAAAGAAAAGAAAAGAAAAAATTGTTTCTGGAAGCAGACGTATGTAATACAAGTGTTTATATCATTGAGACCAAATCCGAAAATGTCTTTTTTACACAAACAACGTGCAAGATATACAAAATGTTCATGTATGGGGTATAATATGAAAAGGGAATCATTTTTCAACACGGCAAGGTTGGAGAGACGGTTAAAAGACTTGACATACAATAACGTAAGCTAATATCATCTTGGATGAAAAAAAAAATCACAGGTATCCAATCTGCTGCTGAGCGTAGCAAGAGGGGACTACCCCACCGCACATATTGATCGTGGGTTGTTGATTCATATCCCAGTACACTAAGTTATCAGTTGGAGCTGGTATGACCCATTGACCTGTCTGATCCATCTGGTTTGTCTGTTGACCTGATGGACTTGGTCGAACACACGCAAGTTTCCCTGGCTGGATGTTGGTCGCATTCACACAAAGAGGATAACTACCAGGTTGACGATACGATGAAAGGCACCTCACATACCGGTTCATAGGGTTTTGGGCCGCGGGGAATGATGGAAGTGTGGCATACGGAAGCGAAGGTGTATCAACAGCTGCTGGACAGAACGTGTTAAGTTGTACCCAGATCGGTTGCGCGGCCGATGTTTGACAATTAATTCCTTGTATTGAAATAAGCATTTCTACCAACGTAGAAATCATAGCCTTGCAAATAAAGTTCATCTTGTTTTTACTGGATTTACTTTTACTTTTTTTTTTAAAAAAAAATGGCTAAAAGAGATCACATCAATGAGTAAAAACGAGAAAACTAGTGAGCTGTGGAATTGAAAAGACTCAAAAAAAAAAAAAACGGACATTTTGTCTTTATAAGTCAAGTGTCCTGATGGAGAAGAAGGTACTCTGAGGGTAAGTCGGAAAAAAAAAAAAAAAAATTAAAAAAAATCTGATGAGGCAAGTAAGAATCCAATTTGGACCAAAGCATTGTAAATTAGCGTCAAGCTCTTGATCAAAAACAACCTCTTTCAAGTTATCAGACTTACCAAACTGCACACGGATGAGTACTGGTGATCTTCAGAGGTTTATATAAAACGTCAAAGTTATTTATCTATCTGAATCATTTGCTCGTCAGTAATCATTTACCACCGTCTCAACTGAACTGGACGTGATGACAAAAGTACTCACCACACTGAACTAAATGGTTCTTGAGAGATGCTAAAGTGGTACGTAGCGGGTATCAGAAGAGGATACGCCTGTTGAGATACGCTCAGTGTGATGAAAAAAGCTCTTTGAAAGGCAATCCGAATTATAGCTTACTGACTAATCAACTTGTACGCTGGATGAAGAGGGTGGTGGGCAGACAAGAGAGCGCTGAATCGGCCCTTTATATAGCCAAGCAGAGCTATATTTGATGTCATCAGACAGAGCTTTCTTCGTCACACCCGGACCGGTCCCCCATCCTCTGCAGCACTCACTCAGACAGACGACCGGGATCGTTGTTGCAGTATCTTCAGAGTGGGAACGACTTCCAAGAGCTCCAGTGTCTCGTACTTCATATAAATAGTTGAATCGTCCGCACTTCTTATCAAGGTCGAATGTAGCGTGCTTCAGAAACACCTTCATTTTTTGGGGGTTTTTTTTTTGTCACTGGG
Source organism: Cronartium ribicola 11-2 (assembly GCA_000500245.1). Lineage (NCBI taxonomy): Eukaryota > Fungi > Basidiomycota > Pucciniomycetes > Pucciniales > Coleosporiaceae > Cronartium > Cronartium ribicola. Next base: position 2,568 of record KI570178.1, read on the forward strand.
AAACTCGGAGCGTTTGCTTNTTTTTTTTTTTTTTTTTCTTCGACCTCGCTCACGACAACGGTCGTTGGCCTGTTCGGTGGTGATATTCGATAGATGAAACTTGACACAACTTCTTCGAGAACTTTTGACTTATTCCTCAAACCAAATAATCACTTACAAGTGTCTGGATGTGACTAACAACCAAACCGAACATATGGAGAATCAACTTCATTCAATGTTTCCAACAAGTCACGTCCGGAATAAAAGCAGAAAAATTGGGGTGATAATCTTGTTTAGATTCTAGTCTCAGTCAGGGGCCCAAGTCATGCTCAACGTTCAAATTCACACTGATAAACTCTCAGTGCCAGGTCGGTCGGGTCAGCTTAAGGAGGAAGAGCACTGGAACCTTCCCACCGACGGAACATGTGTTCGAGGTTTTACTCCGTCGCTCGTGCAACATGATGACTGGAGGGCAATTGGAAGCCCCCAGGAATCGAAACAGGCCAAGACCCTCAAGGTTCAACTAGGTTCAACTCAACTATTTGGGAGCTCTACTCGAATTATGATTCGCTGGTCTGAGGCAAAGAAGTTTGTACATGAGGGATGCGGCCATCATGCTGGTAACCGAAGACTGGTAGTTGGGCATGTCCCGGTCCAGCGCAATAGGGAAATGGCCCAGTTGCCTTCAAATGTAATCCAGAACCATTTCAACGACTCAAATCCGCTGGCATAGGTTCACGGAGATGCGCACATACTTATGTCAGCGGGATGGGGTAGCAGTCATGCACCCTGTCAGTCTCTGAATTATGGCACGTCTGCGAGCCGCGGTAATCAAATGTTATTGCTGAGCGATAAACTGGTACACATCATCACAATAATAGATACATTCACGCAGCGTCTGTGTCCTTCAAGCATTCACAGCTGACAGTACAAATTTGTAGAGTCCGCCCCCTTAGTACGCGTACTAACGTTCATTCTCGATCAAGCTCGAACAAGGTTGGGGAATCGAGTGTGAACCAATGATCAAGAGACTCAAAAAAAAAACACCACAATTTAAAGTCAGCACCGGCGCTATTGAGCGTGCTTCCGTCGCAGGCTCAACTTGACCTTCAACTTGAGTAAACGCTCGATCTGGTCCAATTCTCCTCTCCCATCTGGTCCTGAAGGGGAGTTGAGTGAGGTGGCGGTGGATGGTCTAGATAGGCTGATGTGATTGTCCGAAAATGTATGGGTTTCGCAAGGAAGAGGGTGCGAGGAACTTGAAGGGATCGGAGTGGAACTGGAGGGTGAAGCTGAGTCAGTGGGCAAAATTGATAATTTTTTAATCAGTGCAGACTGGTGTGCAGGAGAGATGATTTTTTCAAGGTTGCCAAGATGGTCGGTAGCGGTGTTCATCTCGTGCGGTCCAGCTTCGACCTTCTTGGATAAAAGTGTGGGTGGGAGCTGTTCGTCCGACGATGTAATTTTTCTTAGCCTCTTCCGACTTGGGCTTGTGGAGGGCTGCACAGACGCCGATGTACCCCCGAGTCGCTCTGGCTGAGCCACGCTGGACAACTGACGGGGAGTAGCTTGCTGCTCGCCCAGGAAAGCTGGGGAATCTTGATGACGTGATCCAGAGGCCTGAGGACTCGGAAGGAGCCGTGGGCGTGTAATCAAGGATGCTCGATCAGAGGGTGATTGTAAACCCGATGTCGAGGGGCGATCATATTGTACGATGGAGTCCCAAAGGCGAATGTCATGATATGGTGAACGGAGGAAGCAGGAGAGCTCGCTATAGACACGAGCACCAAACAAAATCCATCATCAGTCCACCACTCTTTCTCTCTCCAGACGAGTCCCCAAGACTGACTGTGCAAAGTGTTCAGCAAGATCGAGGCCGCCAATGAACTCACTGAACAGTCGGATAGCACCCTCGCTCTTGCAGTCGAGACTAAGTAAGATCTGGATGATATACCCGATCCGTTCCTCCACGCTACCCACCAGACCGTCAAATACACAAAGTTCTCGGCGCAAGAAGCTCGTCGCGCGGGCCTTAAAACCTGCCTGATCTCGGTTGAATGTGCGAGTGCTGATCGGTCGAAAACGCGTGAAGGGGTTGGCAGCAATGTGTTTGGCATAGAGACTATGACGGTACACGTATCTTCGACGTTCCAGCGCGAACCGGGCGCGCTCCTCTTCCCTGATCTCCTGAAGGCGCGCAGCCGGGACACTCCTTCGAGAAGACGATGACCCTTGTCCAGCCCGGCTGTTGGAAGGGGGCTGATGAGGTGGGAGGAGAGGCAGGGGGTAGTATCGTTCATGGTCAGCTTGAGAGCTGAGGTTATGGAGAAGGTGTTCTATCGGGCCACAGCAAAGCGGGCAGCGGCGAGATACTCGGGTCCAGGTCACCACACATCTAAAGCAGTACTGAGCATGATAGCATGGTGAGATGATGGTCTGTTTCCAGTGAAGAAGGTCATTAGTATGTCATATCACGGTGAGACTCGACTCCAGTCGCTGAGAGGTTGGGCTTATCCCACTCCATGCTCACCTTGTCTATCAACTCACTCAGACAAATCGTGCATCGCTCCTCGTCCTCTTCCCTGCCCTCGAGGATAACCTGTTCTCGTTCTGGCTTGTTTGGTTGGTCGTCGTTTGATGGCTGGGCTAGGGACTCCATACGTCGTTTCGTTCCCTTCGGTTACTCAGACTCGGACCCCGTAAACTCGAACCTGTCAATTACAATCGGCCGGACTCGGCCCCACCCCGCCCCGGCTGACAGACAGTTTGGGACGAGTCCGCTGTAGAGAATGAAAGTGTCGAGAGGGTGTCACGAAACGAGACATCCGAGGCAGCTTTTACCTCAATCACATTGCATCAGCGATGCCGGTGGTCTGTCTGGGCGAAAGCAGCGGAGGATGAGTCTCAAGCCTTCAGACACCCTGCAAACCATTTATTGCCATCAGATATAGCCCTTCTCTCGGCTATATAAAGGGTTCAATCCTAGCCATCCATCACCTTCTTCATCCGCCAGCAGTCCAACCAGTAGGCTATCAGTCAGATTGTCTCACAGTTTTGCATTTTTATTGAACTGAGTCTCTTTGAGCCTTTACGAACGTATTCTTCCCTGCGGCGTATCTCCACGTGCTAGTCTCATTCAAAAGCGATTGCCTTGTGATGTAAGCGTTACTGCTTTTGCTTTCATTGGAATTAGAGTGGCATATTGACCAGGCAAGTGGTTTCCGTAGATATTCATCAATCGGACATTATAAATATATATATATCTTTGAACGCCACCGGCACCCACTTACTCCTGCAATTTCGTAAGCCTGATGACTCGCAGACATTGTTTTGATAGAAAAGTCAAAGCTGATTAGCAGTGTTCGTTTTTTTTTTTGTACTTCTCACTCACCTGTCCTTCTTCACAGCTTTGTTATCTTTACGCCTTTGATTTTTTTGATTTTTTTGATTTTTTTGATTTTTTTCCCGGTGAACGAATTTACGCCACACCATCAAGACATATATTTTGTTAGGGAGAAAAAAAAAAAAAAAAGGTCGGCTCTTCGTTTTTACTTTGGTCTTCTACTAGCACTCTCACGGAACCAAAAAAATTATGAGGAATTTTTTTTTTTAACGCGTGTCACATTTTTTTTTTCCATCGACCTTTCCACACAGACCAACATCAGGATCACAAGATGAAATTTATCGGTCATGCTATGCTTGCTGTGTTATTAACCATATTTCTTCCGTCGAAAGGAGTTGATTCTTTAATTTCACCAATCAGAGAACCCTGGTCTCAAATGTCGTTACGTTGTCCACAAGCCTCTACCATGACTATCTATCCAATGTGGGTTAGGTGCCTTTCACCTTATGGGCAAAACTTCACTCAACCAACTTGTGTGGGTGGGACCGCTACCGTACCAGGAAACATCCAATGTGGCCCAGCCGATCAAATGGTTTTTTATGACTTCTCTCGAAAAGATTACTTCAAGGACGTATGTGGCGTCCAATATATTCCTGAGTGCTATCTTGCGTCTACTCAGGTCTATCAGTCATAACTTTGATGACCAGCGAATTTTTACTTACCCACCCTGTGTAATCAATTCATCAGATTATATGTATCCCTTCACTCAAACGCGTATCTCTTTTTATGGCTCTCTCCTTTTTGAGATCCTTATTCTTGGACTTTCAAGCACATTAGTTGCTATTTTCGAAATAAAGACATTTTTTGAATTCGGCCCCTATTTTTTATTTATTTTTTGAAAAAAACCATGGTGATCACGATAACTGTTCTTCGTGAAATCTTGTTCACTCTCAAGTTCTTTGGTTGCTTATTTTCCTAGCATTTTTAGACCAAAGACCTGTTTGAACTAAGAAATACTAAAAAAATCAAGCAGACAATTTAAGATTCAACCTTCCTTAAAATTGTCAAAAGTGAATCCAGATGATCATATGAGATTTAAAAAAAAAAACCTCTTGACAGTTCGTGAGAGATCTAAGGACATTGCTAAAAAAACCATCAGCAATTCTTCAGTAAAAAAAAAATCTGGCATAGATTTTTTCAACACCACCCTCTCCGTTTCAGACCTATGCCTCAACAAGCGGTTACCAGTTTTTAGTCCTGAATTGATCATCATTGCTTCCCCAAGCGCTCACCGCACAAGTCCCGACGAACTTACTCTCATCTCTACTCGGGCCCCCACCACTCCAAAAAACAATATACCCTTTCACAAAATTTCCTTCTATTGATCTACACGTTTATCCTTTTGCTTGCCACCCTTCGAGCTTGTCATGAATCATTCATCTATGTATGTCCAACTTACACAGTGAGAGAATTTGAAGTAATCCAAAAAAAAACAGTATTTTCTTGTCAATACCAGGGCCTGAAACGAAGGAAGGTGGTGAAACCACAGCTTTGTGTCCGACAACACCACTGATTCTGAGTCCAAGATAACTTGGGTCATACGCGAAAATTGCATGATGATTCATTCATTGTGGTTCTCATCAATAGCTTATAACCTGGAATCGTTGCTACCTTCTGAAGCAAAACAATCGAGGTCAAAAAGATGTGGTGATACAGTGCACAACATGGGGCCGGACAAACTTCGACAAACGACATGTCAAACCATCATTAATCTGAAATGAATGGACACATTACGCTTTGCTGGCCTAACTCAATCCATCATGACCCTTTCACAAATCATGTTCCCGTTACTCTCGGGAATAAGTTGACATCACATCATCCCACTGCTGAATTCTCAGAGATTCCAAAAAGTATTAGCTTAGGCAAGCTCGAGATACCTAAGAAGAGGAACCAAACATATAAACCCTAAGCCTTAGCAACTACACAACTCCACCCATGCCGACCACCAAAAGACGGGTTACAGGTACGTACCTTTCCAACTCCCAATTTGTCACTGCTTGTGTAAAAAGTTTCCATTCATGCTCCTAGATGTACATTAACCACATCATTAAATCCATACACATTCCATCAGCAACCCTATAACACCCTTGAAAAATAAACACAAGACAACAGCAAAGATGTAGCCATATGTAAGTTCACTCAACTCGTGTCCGACCAAAGTGATCTACAAATTGATCTCCCAATAGCACTCGCGCCTTGCTCTCTGGTGCCATGAACTTCTTAGTTGCTTGCTCTAGGGTCTTTGGTAGCGCTAAAGGCCTGGAGGAGCCAGAGTCTGGTGAATTGACGGGTGCAAAGTCTTTGAGGCTCAATTGTTGCTCGATTCCATACAAACCTGCCGCAATGATGGCAGCGAGTGCATACTGCGCATGAGTTCAAAAACGTCAGGAATCATGAAGAGAAAGGCTTCATAAGATTCCCGAAAAAGCTCACGTGTGGGTTCATGTCCGCGCCTGGAACCCGTACCTCAAGCCTGGTCGCCTCTGTTGGACATGTAGGTGGTGCAATGAGTCGCACAGAGGCGAGTCGACTATCGAGTCCCCAGCTAACTTCGGTAGCCGCCCAGAAACCCTCAACAAGTCGCTTGTAGCCGTTAACGGTGGGGATAAGACAAGGTACAAGGTCAGGTAGACAGGCCATCAGGCCCGCTATGAATTGTTCAGCCTTTAGAGAGAGATGTGCGGTGTGTTCATGCCAAGCGGGAGATGGATGAGGTCCTACGAAAGCGTTGGTGCCAGTGGAGAGCGAGCGAAGGGAGATGTGGACGTGACCTGAGCAGCCTGGTAAATTGGCGTGCGGCTTGGCCATGAAAGAAGGGATGATACCATACTTCATCCCAATACTCTTCGCGGTGAGTTTGAAGCTTTGAAAAAAAGCCGAGCTAGTCAGAAAGCGTACAGAAACGAGCAGGAGCGGGCTGCATTCGAAGCAACCTCGCTCATGATGCTTTCTGACAGGGAGACCAGACTTTCTCACAGAGAAGCGTTATCAGCCATTTTCAAGGCATCGGTGTATGCCAATGCAGTCTCATAAACGCCAGGCCCTAACGAAGGAGAGACGTTAGGAACAAGACAGCAACCTAAACGTTGAAACAAAGATGTATTTTTCGTGGACACAGACCAGTCTCTGTGTGGTGGCCTTCGACTGGAATGCCGAAGGCAAGTGCGGAATCGAAGAGGTCATGATAGTAATCTTGATTAAGGTTTGGCCTCAAGAGTGAGTAGCCATGCATTCCGGGCGTGAGAGGGTTAAGATTGGTAAAGGCCTTGTCTTTGACGGATTGGGAGGTCTCTAGTGAGACGAGAGGAAAGCCAAGCCCAAAAGACGTTTTTCTGAGTTAGACACCCAGCATTATTGAAAGACAGGTCGGGCTGTATGAAGTCAATACCTTTGAATTGGAAATATTCATACTGTGGCAAGCAAATTGATTTTTGAAGGTTTATCAGCATGGAGACTAAAGTGAAGCAAGTCTACAATCGAGAAGAGCCCACCTCAATCCCCGCGAAGGCAACACAATCAATTTTCTTGAGCTTCTCCAAGACAGTCTTCAAGAGTCCTCTCGGACAGGCACAGAGAGCCTTTTGAGGTTCATCAGGATCTATAAAATCGACAAGGAAGAACGGAATGTTGGATTCCCAAGGGATTCGACGAAAAGAGTTCAAATCGATCCGAGCCGTAAGGTCGCGATATCCATTCTTGACATTAGATATTTCCAGTTCAGGTTGATAAGTTTGGTCATGAATATCCTGAACGATCGTAAGATTGAAGGTGAGCTGAGGTTTTTGAATAGGCAGGAGAATAAAACGCACCCAGCCGAATACTACGCTGCACCAACCTAGACCTTCTGATTTGAGGCAGGATATGAATTTATCTTTTGATATCAACTTACCTCTCAGAACGCCGTCCGCATCGATCCCAGCCAATTTTACCTTCCAATCGCAGGCAAGCGCGTTGATAATGTCTTGGTTTGCCATCTGGCTTACATATGACTGTGATATTTTTGGAGATCTGTGAATGAATTACATGATAGTCAAACTGTCACAGGCTTAAGCAAATCCACTTCAGTTGCCTGTCACAGCTTTTGGTCATCTACACCACGGGGCGATTTCTGAGCGGCAGACGCATGCCAAGAGGCAGTCGCCAGTGGGGAAGCAACGATGACTCCGACTCCGACTCGTAACAGTCGGTATCAAAGGAATTTTATTACAGAAACAACTCACCGCGAGTCGCATGTGTACCAAACAATGACTCCGCGGATTTAAAGGAGTCATTGTTTACTATGCATGGAGTCGTAACTGTCTCCAATTCCTTTGTCGAGAGCTCCTCAGTCAGTTTCACAAGGAGATGGAGGTCTATAAAGCCTCTGTCTTTCTGGTCAACTCTCGTAATCCTGCCCTTCTCACTACCTTTTATCTTGAATGCTCTGGTGATTTCTCAATCTCAATTCTCAAAAGCTTTATTCACTATTCTACCATGCATCGTCAAACCTCTACTTCAGCTACTCAAGTGGCTCGTGAGAGTTTGGGTTTAGGCAGTAACCCATCTGTAACATCTTCTGAGTCCCAATCCAATATCAATGATACTGATATGCCAAGTAACGAGTCAGATGAAGAGTACAATGAAGAAGATGGGCAGGAACAATCTGTCAATAATGACGGACTTGTGCACTCAAAAGCAAGCAAAAAATGACATGGTCATCGCGATGTCCGGCACACTTGGGTATATAAATACTTCCATGTGAGTGTGCTGCAAATTACAATCTCAATTTTGATCAATTGGTTATATATAATTTTGCTGATGTGATTATGTGGTACAACTTGTGTAGGAGCCTGAAACCATTGATACACAAGTGCCTTCAGAAGAACCAGGCTGTCTTGTATATCACGTGAGTTTTTTCCATCTCATTACATCTCGATTCTGTATATGATCTCATATCTCCATGAATTGGTTCTACAACAGCTCTGCTGTCAAATTGAATAGTTTGAGAAACTTCAATCTACCTTGCCATTGTCTTGGGTGTTCTGGTCTTCAAGCTGCATGGGAGACTCAAGCACCTGGTAGTATTCAGCCCGGCAACAATCCTGATCAGTTCAAGATGCAAATGAAAAACCTATGTCTCCAATTAGTTGCCCAACTCATTTGCAAGTCCTTACCTTTCACTATATTTCATGGTGAAGCCATGCAGGAAGTTTTACACAAAATTGCCCCTCGTTTCGACTGGCCAGGCTGAAATGCAATCTGAGGCAACACACACAAGCTGTATGTTGATGAGTGGTCATATGCTTACAATCCACACCATGTTAAAGTCATCCACACCTACGCTTAGGTTGTGCTGCCTCCAACACATGCCCATCACTCTGGATACAGACTGGATAGCCCAGCAGTAAAGGCATCATATTGACACTGTGTCTCAGCTTACATGCTGAGGTCCCAGGTTCAAGTCCTGGTCTAGTCAATTCTTTTCTGACTTCATGTCACAAAACTGTACTCTAGTTTGAAACAGAAACTCCTTCATGAATTTGCCAAAATACCCAGTTCAATTTCTACAGGCACTGATTGTTGGACTTCACGTGATAAGTCACATGCTTACATTGCCATTGTTGGGCAATTTTTCAATAAGAATGGGGAGTTTTGTCGCAGGCTTCTCACTTTTCAAGTAAGTTTTCATAAATGTATTACTTTTGGTTT
>KI570272.1:9504-21798 GCA_000500245.1 Cronartium ribicola 11-2
AAAGACCCGGAAAGACCGCACCAGTTTTCTTAGCACAGGTAAGCTTAAGCTCAAGCAACATTGAAAAAGTAGAAAATTATGATTATAACAAAAGTTTCTATTAAATTCACTTACTCCACTTTCCCGGAAGTGAGGGAATGAAGATTGTTCCTGAACATCCTGGTTCTGGCGCGTTGACAATCCTGAGATTGTGTTAAAAGCACACGATCCACCCTGTTATTTATATATATATATATTTCAAAGTTATCAGACAGGACGATTGATTTTTTCAGATTGAACCCATCACTACCGATCTTTACCTGTTTATCTGCAAAACCTTCCTCGCCTGAGCACTCCGTCTGTACCCGCATAGCTTCGTAAGCGACTTGACCCCAGGTATACTTAAATTAGTTCCGACATACATAAATTTCGGTGAACGCAAATTGTTCATCCTATTAGCGCAAGATCAAACTTTTACATCTCTCATTTGACATAACTTACATCAACGGTGGGGTTTCCGCGCCGTGGATTTTCACTGTTATTTGTGTGAAGAAAGTATCAAAGAAGGATAAAAAGTAAGATTGGATTCAAGGTGGGACAGGTGACATGGATCAAATATCGGGTAAATTTGTGTCTCTTCTCCCATCCTGATCCCGATTGTTTTTTTTTCTACCACTTACAAGATTAGGAGACAGTCTTTGTAGGATAGCTGGAGCCAAGTCACTATAATAAGACCGATTCATCAAGTCAGGAAAGCTTACATTGTATTGATGAATCACAAGCGTGATCAAGCTTCACGTGGTGTTCAAAATGAATTTTGAGGAAGACTTACGAGGTGGAACTCTAATCTTTTTACGTCTTTCACGATTCAACGCGCGGAAAATGTGATTACAATGCTTCTGATAACCCATTATTTGAGTGTCAGTTTTGTTGGAAGAATTTTGTGACGAAGGAACCATCAGCCATGTTCTTCACTCCCTGAATTGACACAGGCCAACGCAAATTACTTGATAAAACAAGATGAAAATTCATTTACCTGGGAAGGCGGATTATAGGTACCTAGATATGTACATTCAAGTAAGCATTATAATCCCATGTAACTCTGACTTTCACACGTAGAAAGATCAAATCTGTTTGGATTTAGTTTGAATGTCTCGTTAAACTCACTAGGAAAACATTCCACTTCGCATGGATATTTCTTCAAGTTTGTGATCCTTCCCGCATCAATCTGGGAAACGTATTGTTGGCTTTGAGTTTGAGATGAGCCATAGCTCACTCCCGTGTTACCAACTTTTTCAACGCTCGTCGAGTTAGAAAACCAACCCCCTGGTTGTAAGCTTGGCGTCTCATCTTCATCATTACCGTCTTTTTTTGAAAATAAATGTGTAAGTATCAGTGAAATAATCTTTTTACTGATTAAATGAAAGTCGCACCTTTCAAGATTCCATAGATTTCACCAGGCTTAGTAGAACCTGTCTGCGGTGTTAGATTCAGATCATCACTTGGATTCATATAAGTCCTCCCATTCCCAGTCTGGGACCCAATACCGCTAGCCTGGTTTCCTGCGCTTGAAATCGCGCCTGATCCCGCACCATTCAAACCTGCGACCGGATAATTTACGGGTGATTCATCTGCAAATCTTTTATGCTGACACGTTACTCCCTCTTCTCCAAGTTTAAAGCTAGCGAGCAGAATGAATCTGGCTCCGAGAACTTGTGATTTTCTTTGGAAAGAGGCAACGTTTTGTAAAACTGCAGTTTCTTGGGAAGTGGTTGAATTGTTACTGGTGGTTAATGTGCTGTTGAGGTCATCTTTCAAACTATTTCCGGAAGTTGTATCATTACTCAAATAAGACGAAGAGCTGCTGGATGGAGAGATATTACTGAGATAAGTTGCAGAGCTGCCGGTGGTCGAGCGACTGCTGGGGTAAGACTTTCCACTGTAGTCTGTGAGGTTAGGATTAGAACCTAGACTGTAATTGGAAGGACTGTCGAGATAATTTGTCGTGTCGTCGCTGTAAGGATCACTGACGGCCCCAGTGCTGTAGAGACTAGATTTGTCTCCAGTGCTATGGGTACCAGGTGATGAAGATCCGCCAGAAATTGCGCTAGGGGAGTTGCTGATATTCGGATTGTCGAGATAACTTGTTGCAGTATTATTGTATGGGGTGGAAGTGTTTCCAGTGCTATAAGAATCAGGTGATGAAGATCCGCCAGAAATTGCGCTAGGGGAGTTGCTGCTGTCCAAATTGTCGAGATAACTTGTTGCAGTATCATTGTATGGGGTGGACGTAGTTCCAGTGTTGTACGATGCCCCCGATGATGATCCTCCGGACAGGGTGTCAGTAATAGTGCTGTTGTTTGGACCATCGAGGTAACTCTTCGGAGGAGTGCCGTAGAGACTGGAGCTGGCTCCAGTGCTATAAGAATCAGGTGATGAAGATCCGCCAGAAATTGCGCTAGGGGAGTTGCTGCTGTCCGGATTGTCGAGATAACTTGTCGCAGTATCATTGTATGGGTTGGACGTAGTTCCAGTGTTGTACGATGCCCCCGATGATGATCCTCCGGACAGGGTGTCAGTGATAGTGCTGTTGTTTGGATCATCGAGATAACTCTTCGGGAGAGTGCCGTAGAGACTGGAACTGGCTCCAGTGCTATAAGAATCAGGTGATGAAGATCCGCCATAAATTGCGCTAGGGGAGTTGCTGCTGTCCGGATTATCGAGATAACTTGTTGCAGTATTATTGTATGGGGTGGAAGTATTTCCAGTGCTGTCAGATGCCCCCAATGATGATCCACCAGACGTAGTGCCAGTGATAGTGTTGTTGTTTGGACTATTGAGATAGCTCGTCGGACCGCTGGTGTAAGGATCTGAACCAGTTCCAGTCGTATTTGTTATTCCCAATGACAAGCCACTGCTTCTGATGGTAGTATCATTCAATATAGCTGACCCTAAATCATTAAAGTGTAAACATATTCAAAGGTTCATAAGTAATGTTCTATCTTTGTTCCTTCCTAATGACCCTATCATTGAGGCACGTCATTTGATATCAGGCGTGTACAAGTCACACTGAAAGTACTTACCCTGATCAGTTGATTCCTCGGATCCGGTAGGATGACTGAACACCATGAATGATGGTGCAAAAAGCAGTAGCCGTGCTCCGGTCAAAGAGCTTAGTAACATTCTGGGTGAGCTAGTCGCGCTTCAAAATTTCGGTGGTTCTCTAGGTGAGATCTTATGAGTATAAGGGCGTTTTTGTTGGTGTTTGAAGGTGTTTATGATGTTGAAAAGAAGCAGCAGCAAGACGACTGGAAGATTGGATGTGATGGTGTACGTAGTTCGATCACCAGGTGATGATTCGAGATAGCAGTGAAAATTGCTCGGTAAGGAATGCAAAGGTGTGTACCAGTAAGTTGAAGATAAAAGAGACACGAAAAATGACTGGAAGGAAGCTAGATGTGCTGGTATGAATGCAGTCCTACTGGAACTGTTGAGCCTTTTTATCTTTGAACCTCTTGACACCTGCGAGTCGAACTGTGCTCAAGTGTCTGTTTGGTAGAGATCGTCGACATTTTGTAGCGCCGAAGAATGCGATGGGGGTCAGTGATACACATCTGGATCTGAGAGTTGTGCATTCGAGGTCCAATGGATCGCTGCCTCGAACAAACATCCTACGTCGTTCTACATTGTAGGAAACCGTATGCTGCAAAAGGCTACGTTCTTTGTCAGGACAGGTGATACAGCCAGTGTTCCATCGCAGTTGACCGGACACGCAGGTTGAAAGCAGAGGTGAATTGCAAGAAATTGACTGAGACAAACGTCGTTTAAAAAGTGGCAGGTCACCACAAGCATTTCCTTGGTGAGGATGATTGATTTGGTCAGGAAGAAGGAAAGGGAGGTCAGCAAGCTTCGTGACCACTCTTTAAATATACAATCAACACCGCACACACCACTACCTCATAAATACACTGAATCAGCAAAGCAAGTCCCCGTTGAAGACTGCGGCCCAGAGGACACAAAAATACTGAGCTGTCACCGCGACGATTTACTTGAAACAGTTCAGGATCAGCATTTGTTAGGATATATGAGTCCTAATGGGTCTTTGCCGTGGGTTCTCGAGAATAATTCACGAATGAATTGGAAGTTCTAGCCAAGACGACTGAGCCTAGCACCAATTGCATTTTCAACAGGTTTTATCCTATTACCCTTCCATGAATCTTGGTCATCATCACCCTCGAAGGTAAGGTAGGAAGGCAGGAAGGGAATGCATGACTTTGGACTCCTGCAGAAATTTCAGCGGCCTATTATCTGTCGGACCGTGTCAGGCATGACCCCGTACATAACTAACTACCCGGGCAGCATCTCCTGACCGCACCAGCCAATCAGCCTCAAGACCCACTACAACCATTGGTACTCCTCCAGTCGACGAGCTTTGTTTGCTTGATGGCCTCCTCAAATGATTTCCAGGCCATCGCGGTCTCTTACCATACATCTCCTTCACCTGATCTCTGGGAACGCATACAGGCCGATCTACATCGCCAGCTACCTCTTAAGAACCTTCTCTGGAAATCAACCACGAGCTCTGTGCGCACCATCAATCAAGTTCACCTCCATTTCCAGTCTCTGTATCCTTCAGAATCAGCTACCAAGCCTATCAGCTCGACCCCAGAAGCGAATTCCTCTCTCAGAGTAACACATGAAAGCTCAAGTCCGCTTCTCCACATGCTCTTTGTGGCTTGTGATGTAGGCCTACCTGTCTGACGTCATCAAAATCTCAAACGCGAAATTGACCCGATAATCTGATATTCGAAATTTGCTCAGGATAATGAAGCTTATCGTACTATTGTGAAACAAGAAATTCGAACTTGGCTCGACTTTGTCCAATCGCTTCCTATATCAGAGTGGCTCATAGTTCATGTTACCGCGGCTGCAAAAGTCAACGCAGGTGGAATTTTCAGGACAAAGGCTGGTGTACTGGATAAAATCAGAGCAGACTTCAACCCACCCAAAAAAGACAGGTGAAGCCATTCGAATTCGATCATGGTCTTTTTTCGCTTCGATCATCTACAAAGCGTATTGATAAGTCCTGTGGCAAACTCTTTCTTCGCGACTTGATAGATGTATTCAACTTTCGTATTCTGGTGGTCCGAACCCATCAGATCCTACTGGTCACGATCTTACTCAATGGCAGGAACTCGTCTCACGTCTGAAGGATGGCCTCTTGGAGGCATTTGACGCATCTATTGGGGAGATGGAAGAGTCAGTACGTGGGCTTGACTCGAAGCGAGGAAGTCCAGAATGGGTCTTTGGTACCTTCTTTGCAGAAAAGGTATGGCCTGATTTCTCAGAATTGGAAGACACTAGCGCCAAAGTCAATTCGGATTGAACCTTCAACAGGCTAATTTGGCCAACAGATATGGTTCGATGAGTTTATTTGAAGATTGTTTGCTGCAATATGAGGAACTGGACGCGTCTTTGTTCCAACACCTACGCGGTAAGCTTTACATTCGACTGAAATTTCAGGTTGAAAGTACGCCAAACTGATTAGATAAGATACGAAGAAAAGATTCGCCGGCGGATCGGGCTGAAAAAGTTGGAGCAACCGAGCATGGTGATGATTCGAGATCGATTCTGAGGCATGATGCTAAGGAGTATCTTCAGTTAGTTGCTTCGGGGGACATTTCGATCTTCGATTTAAGGATTTATATCTTTGCACAACATACAAAGCTGCTTGGTCTGCTAGATAGGTTGGAGGAAGCCATCGGCCGAGCCAACACTTTTATCACTACTTTCGCAGCGTTCCTTCGACAACATCAGGTCGCATACATCTTTTGTTCATTTGTTATGTTTATGGCTTCTCACTGATGACCTATATGCCCCATCTCAACAGACTTCCCTTATCCGGTATTTCGTCGAATCATGGACGTATTCAGCTTGTATTGATCTAGTGAGCTGGTGTGAATCACAAATCACTGGCAAAGATTTACCGACTATGCAGCTCAACGGGGTTCTGCGGCTTTGTGCTCAATTGTTAGAATTAGCACACAATCAGGTTGGTTCATACATACCAATAATTCTTGTTTCTCTAGCTCAAAATTGACTTTTTTTTTTTTCTTTACTTATGAAAAGTTGAACAAGTTAGGCATATATGCCGAGTATCTTCCTCGTGCACATCCCTTCTCGATGGCTATTCCATCTTTCACATCATCAAACCCTCAAGAAATAGGAAAGACCGATAGATCTATAACCCGAGCCGAATTGGAGGCTGCTTTAAACGATAAAGCCGCCTTCGAGAAGCTCTATGTCGGTCTGACAAACCGAGCCATTCACATGTATCAGAAGAGTGGGCGTACGAGGTCTGCGTTGAAACTCCATTTGGCCTTGGCAGCCTTCGAACAGATCCGAGCACGTGATCAGCAAGCACAGCGACTTTTTGCTCATTTGCCGGCACATTATGTAGACGATAAATGGACAATTATCGAATCTAGTCTATTGGATCGATGCGCTACTCTACAAAGTCGTCTAGGAATGGGAAAGGAACGGCTTCTCAGTACGTTGGCCTTAGTACGATCAGGTGTTACATCCCAACCTGGACGATGGTCACAAGATGTGATGCTCCGGGATGGTCAGATGGACACTATTGCATTAGCAACTCGGCTGATAAAGGATATCAAAGAACAAGCCTCAAAGCTTGAAAAAGACTTTGCCGCTATCTCTTTCCCAACTTTTGTCATCGCAGTCGTTGGTGACACAGGTCGATCAGCAGATCCTAAGGAGGGATCGATCGTTTCAGCTCGTGTCACCAATCTTTTGCCTTGCGTAAGTCAATTGTACTTCTTTCCGTCATTCTTATTTACTCGAGTTGCTCATTCTGCATCTTCACCCAGCCGGTAGAAGTGGATACGTTGCGAATGAAGTTCTCGAGTGTGCGCTACGAAACTCTCTGGTTCACTGCAGAAGCTCAGACGCTCATTCCGGGCGACACAGTGGTTGATTTATATTGTCCGGTAAGCCGGGCGCGCACTTTCATGCTTGAGGCAAATGGCTACTCAGTTCTCAGCTGACTTGAAGCTACCTTAGCAAGACGCCCGTCGCAGAGACATTGGTGTTGGAAATCTCACAAGTCAGAATTTGCCGGATCATTTTTCAATATCCTCATCGCCCACCACATACAGTCGCTTCTAGCAAGTCCAGTGGGATTCCCAAGGCGCTCGCCCAAATCTCATTTGCCAAAGATCCATTGGCGCTAGATGTGAATTTGCAAAACCCACAAAACAGTAAGTACCCCCTGATATGTAAATTCTCTTGACACTCGGTGCGCTATATTCTAAATTACCGTGATCTTAGTTTACATGTCTTCGAATCGACTTTGCTTGTTTACGTTGTTTTCGGGACGGAACCGTCTTGCCAAGGCCAACATCACTTTTAGCAGCGAAGGTCGTGTCACCTTTCTTCTCAAGCATTGTAAGGCCTTGAATGAACGTACGTTCAAGATCAACATGCGTGATGTTGCCGTGACACGCTATTCCTGACATTTCTTGCTTCGCTAACCCATTAGCTTTGGATCTTCAATCAAATGAAAACATGATGGAGTTGCGGAATTTGGAACCAAACACCAAAATTACCATTTCGATACCGTTTGTGGCCACTACCATGGAGCCACATACTTCAGTAAGTCGAGCTCCATCTCCAACTGTGGCCGTTAAGAATCTTCACTTGTAGTGTAGGGTGAACCGTCTGACGAGTGATATTTAGGTTCTTGTTAATGTAGATCACTACATCGATGCCGGCGAAGAAGTTCGAAGATCGTTCCGCAAGTCCTGTACTTTGAGGATTGCTTTGCCGTTGATCGTGAACGTACAAGACTTCGTGAGGCCCGATTGGTGAATATTTTTCGTCCGTCCTGGATCATCAAAACGGTCGACTAGCCCTTCACTAATAAATCCAGACCTTTAATTAGCATCGTCTCGAAGTTTTCGGTGGCCGCAGACGGAAAGAATCCGATCCGGATTCTCTCGGCAGATTTGGATATCCCATCACCTTTTTCGATTATACCCGCTCGATCAGTGGAAAGTGAAGCAACGGTGAGCAAGCAGTCATTTTAAAAATTTGGACAATTGCTTTCGCTTACATCACAAGAGGTTTTTAGCTTGTGATGGTGTCGCAGACAGCCCATTTCTTGTTTAAACTAGTCCCACCTGAACCTCCTCACCCTGAATGTGAGATTCGTTCCATAGACTTGATCACTCCACTATAAACTCCTAATGCATTCTTTTTGCACCCTGTAGCACCGACCATGAAGTTGGTCTTAAAGTATCGACTACTTATTGATGGTTAGTATCCGACATTGGGCCATTCTGATATATTTTCCCTCTTATGCTACCAACAATATCTGACAAAACGATATTGTACACAGAGATGCTGGATATCCTTGGGAGTGAATTAGCAAGGCTTCTTGACCATGTTCCCCGTCAAAAGTCTTTACTCCCTTCCCTCCTGACCAGTCTGAGATCGTATCTAGAAGAAATCGGACCAAATCATGCTTACCAACATTATTCAATCCATCGCCAGCTAAAGTTGGGTGCCTTTGATGCGCTACATTGGGATCGAGTATGTTATGAATTCGAAAAAGCAGATTCATCTCGCACTCATCTTGTCGATGCTTTACGTTCGATGTTCGAAGTTGAGTTCGCCTGTGCTACTATACCCTGTTTTTTTGGATGGGTCATGGCTCATTGTTTGTCAAACTGATCTCGATTACAAAAGTGTAGAATACTGCCACCGTTGAATGTGCTGCTGAGCTCACGACGCCGTGGCACACGCTCACAATTCCTGTCGAGCTTCCCAACGTCTCGGTGAGACTTGTACTTCTTGGGCACGTTTGTTTAATTTGAAGAATCCTGATCTTTAGCTTCTCCAATTACAGGTCCTCAATACAATGAGCTTTCGTCTGGCATCGGAAAAAGTCGACGCGCAGGTGGGGGAACCGTTGACTTTTAATCTAGTCATCAAGACGAGCTTCCGATGGTGCGGTTCGCCCGAAGTCTTCGAACGCTTGAATCGCGAGCCACCCAAGCAGGTATATGAGCTTTTACCGAATCTTGGTGATTGGCTGATAAGTGGGCCAACATGTGGTGAATTCTTAGCTAGGGTAAGTCACGGTCATTATTTTTTGATCGAGTGCCGTCTTCGGATTCCTGTGGCAGTAGCTGTTACCCATATCACTTGGTCAACATTGATCATAATTGCTCATACCTCGGATTTTGAACCCAGGATGACGGAAAGACGGTGATCGGATTATCATTGGTCCCGATGCGTTATGGTAAAATCTGTTTACCAGAAGTAGCGATCTCGAGCTCGGATACGACTTCAGACTTGACTACTGAAACTCATCAACTTAATCGAGCCGAATCAATCATGATCTACCCATCATCAACTGCCTCATCACGATATTTCATTTATGACAGTGACTTTGAGCTAAATTCAAGCCCAATTGAGGCCCCGGATGGGTGGAATGTTGAGCTCCTTGGGACCTAACATCCTCTTGTGAAGAACTTTAAAGGACGTTGAGGAATGTTGATAATGCAAAAGTGGCCGTATAGGGATTAATTCTTCCCAAGTTGTGTACTCAGTTTCATCAAAAGAAGGGAATACATATATGACTTATGCCATGCACAGTTTTTTTGTTTTCATTCAACCTTAATGTGATGTGGTAGGTTTTCTCAGGTGCTCTATCTTGATATTAGGACACAGAGGGCTCTAAACACAGTCCCTGGGACCATTACCAGGTTTCCAAACAAAAAAACAGGTTGTGTGACCTGGTTTATGTTTGGGTTGTGTCAGTCCATACAATGTGGGGTTGTGTGACTAAGTGTGTAAATCCTGCAATCTTGTGGTGGGTGAAAACTGCCAGATCCATGGCTTTTTGAGAGATTTCCCCACTCCATTTACCTACCAGGCATTGTAGTTGGTAAAATATGGCTGAAATGGGTAAAAAAGTACTGAAAAGGGACTTTTACTCACCAATAATTTGCCTACTATGCCAAGGTAGGTAAAACTAGAGTATGAAGTGGGTCAAAATTACAGAATTCACCTTGTACAAATCTTTTTCCCACTCTCTCTTTACCCACTTCATTTTCACCTCTTCCAAAAAAAAAAAAAAACTCAAGTAGGCAAAACATCATTTTCACATTTGTTTTTTGTGTTTTTCCCACTACATCAGTAAGCAAATATGTCAGCCCCCCCTATAAAACAGTAAATACTAACTGTCACAACCTGTGCAGCACCTGTACCCTTGGGATCTTGATGTTGGCATAATAAGGACTTGTT
The DNA here is from genome assembly GCA_000500245.1 of Cronartium ribicola 11-2. Lineage (NCBI taxonomy): Eukaryota > Fungi > Basidiomycota > Pucciniomycetes > Pucciniales > Coleosporiaceae > Cronartium > Cronartium ribicola. Next base: position 19,813 of record KI570272.1, read on the forward strand.
CTCATATTTTCAGGCTACCCTATACAATACAAACTTGTATAGGTCCATGCAGTTATAGGGAGTGGCCCTAGAGCCGCTATTCTTGATGTTAGTCCTGCGCATGAGCTGTATCCTGAGGATTCTAACATCAGGATGTGACATGTACTACCTTCTTTTTCCCTTTATCCAAACCTATAAGAGCTTTACTGAGCTTGTTGAAGATATGTGAGTTGTTGTTTAGAGCCTATGCAAGATTTTTTTTCTTGCATGTCATGTGAGGAAAATCTTGGACCATATTCTTTGTCTGTAGTACCACCTCATAGTGTCTTGTGAACCCTATGGTGTCCTAGGGTCCAGGATTGTGTGTGAGATATCTTGTTCTTATAAGTCAATTGATGTTCAATTGAGCTCAACTGACCTCAGGAATTGACCTTGATCAACTTCCAATGACTTTGACCTATAATACATGGGTCAAAGGAGAATGAGGGATTCCAATATTACAAATCCATAATTGGGTCACTCCTAGTATTCCTAAAAATAATGGAATGGTAGGGTTGAAAATAACTTTCTTTATTGGGTGCAGACATTATATACAAACCTAGCCCATATATCAGCCAATAAAAAAGATATGCACACAAGAATACTACCCAAAGGAAACCAGCCAAGCAAAACTAAACAAAGATCCTACAAGTTAAACTGTACCCTAAAAGTTCATTGGTAGTTGTCCTGTGATAATACAACTCCTTCCTTGACTTCTTGATAGTTGATGCTGAACCTGTTTTTGAATATTTTACCACCATCTATAACTTCTCTGGCTGCCACCCAAATAATGCTAAACACAAATTTATCTATGATAAATACCTTCTACAAATCCAAAAGTACCACTTATATAACCATATGAAAACCTTTTCACTGACTTGCTCTACTTTTCCAATGTACTATACCTGCTCCAGACACCAGTGAATCAACAAAGAAATTATACCAATGTCTGAACAACCTCTGAGAATCCCAAAAATGTACCTCTGGTAAAAGTACCATGATTCTTTCTTGCTACATCCCTTTTTTTTACAACCTACTACATATCTCCTGATGCTTTTTGTAAACCCAAATGTGATCTTCTTGTGAAGTTGTGAGCCTTATAGACCAACAGAGAGACATAAAGAGTGCCTTTTTTTTATGAAGAAATTGAGGCTTGGATGCAAGTCAACTTATGAGCCTTGAAATGATGAATATAATTAGATCCATACATACTCTTGTGGCTCAGAGTCAGAGTCTGTGTTGAGGTACAATGTTTACACTGCAGTTTTCAAGACAGATTTGTGTATCAAGACCAATGGGCATCATCTTGAGAAGTGAGCTTCATACTTATGCAGCCTTGTGAAAAATTGAAGCTCAATCTCAAACTGAGAAGTTTCACAAATCCTTTACAGGGAATGTGGATCTTTATTTGGGCTGTAAACATTCCAGAGGTATCAGGACTAACAAAAAACAGTGTCAGGTCATTTTTCAGCCTAATGTGATTTATCAATTACCATATATGATCCCTTTTTTGCATTGCACAAGAGATTGCATTTGAAAAAACTGCCTTGCATTTATCAATGGTGCTGCAGTTACAAGACTGGTATCATATTGAAAATATCAAGTATTGTTATGAATTCACAATACCATGAAATCCTAGCCATTGACACTATCATATGTACCCTTTAATACCAGCCAGTATGTTACTGTCAGGGCTGAGCTACTGTGAGGTTGAGCTCCTGGCTAGAATGAGAGGAAGAAGGACTAGATAAGGCCTTCAACCTTTAACAAAGAACTGGAAATCTACACTGGTGACACCACCAAGTATAGACTGCAGTTAGTTGACCTCTAAGGAGAGGATTTGTTCAAGAGCCAACAAACCTTCTTAGCCTGAGCTGGGTTGTCAGTGTTGCTCTTGATTTGGAGACTGCTGAGGTTACCTGAGGTCCTCAGAGGAAGTGGGATGGCTCCCTTCCTTAAAGCAGGGAC
>KI570292.1:1849-13380 GCA_000500245.1 Cronartium ribicola 11-2
CTAGTGAGGCCCTAATTGGGCACGAGTGTGAAAACCCGGGTTGCATTACATCAAATTTGATGTAATGGGTGGGTTTAGTGCAACAACTGCAGATGCTCTAAACACACATCTCACCGGGGTTGTAACTACTATAGTACATACCAAGCATGAACTCTACCGGAGACCATCACAAACTTGTATTCACTGCTTAGTGAAAACCACACCCCCTTAGTTGCTATGACGTATTGTACACTAGTCAGTTTACCTTTTCCCAAACAGCCATGGGTTTTTACTGGTACTCGATAGATTTGGTGCATGATAGCCCTTAAGGCTCCTAAGTGCACTTAAAGCAATGAATAAAAATAAAATAAAATAAAATCACATGAGGTGTATGATGTAATACAAAATTACACGTAAAAAAAAAAAAAATACCAAGCATGAATAGGTGTAGATAGTGCGGAATGTCAAAACAATAGCACTTGAAAAAAAAAAAAAAAAACATATCTCCTTTCTAACTTTCTTTCTTGTTCTCTTCTAGAATATTGGCTGAATTTTGTCACTAGAACTCAGTTCCGAGCCCAGACCCTTGTCCTGACCTTTGCTTTTTTGGTCTATGAAACCTGTGCTCATACTGGCATGAGCATATGTAGAAAGCTTAGACAAAGCCTTGGTGAGTTGGAAGTCAGGTTAGATGAGGTGTGAAATCTTCAAAGTGAACCATGAAGATCCGGGCAATAACAATCTTGCTGGTCTCAAGCAAAAGGCAAATACGAGTGCAGTGCGAGCTTGCTCGTTTCTAGAAGAAAGGGACTTAGTTAAGTCTATGGTAGTGTATTGAAGCTCTGGATGCTTTTATCACAGCGTCCGCAGAGTTTGCAGACGCCATCGGAAGCCCGCCAAGTACAAATTAATTAGACACGATTGAAGCAGGAAGTGAGCCAACACGCATACACCGACCCCAACTAGTTCTGTGCTGACCGGCCATGGTTCCCCACAGCATGACTAATCAACTTGCTTCAACGGCAATGTAGTTTCTGGACCGGATCATTCATTAACATTAAAAGGATTTCTTTTCAAGGAGACTTTACATTACATCTTTTGAAAGAGAAATAACCAGATCAATATATTTGTTTTTCTTTCTGTCTTTTGCCTTTCTGGTCGGCCAAAAAAAAAAAATCGTTCAAGGCCAGTTTGTGATATTATCCCAACACTGTTTTACTTTTATTATGATTCATGTCAAGCGTTTGCGCTACTCTCCGCCAATAAAACGGATCCATGTCATTATTATTCCAAATTTCCAGAGAGCAAAATCATCTTTTTAGCGTCCTCTGCTTTTCAGCGTGTTGAACCATCTTCTTTTCCACGAACATTCCCTAACAATTTATAATGGTCACCAAGTTCAGCAGTAAACATCAGCATGTAGAAACACACTGATCTAAGCAAGCGTTCTTCCGACGAATCTTCAAAAAGTTGGAGTAGGGGCTCAGTGTGCTTACTTTACGTTTCCTCACTGCATCCATGTACTTCCGTGCCAAATTTTCTTTATCAGCCTTTTCTCCAAAATCCTCCAATTCTTCCTCTGTCTTTGGGACCCAAAATGGGTCTTGATCGATTGGCGAGAACCCATCAAAAATCAGTTGTGGTAGAGCTATACCGGACGTTTTCTTCATCAGTTCATCATTGAAACCGAATGACTCAATCACTGGAAGCTTCGCCTTAATCGAATAAAAAGTTGTTCCGTCTTTAATCTCTTCCGAGACGATGGTCCCTTTCCTTCGGGAGACCACTGCATAGACTTTACCAAGTACGTCGGCTGAAGGCACGCTCCGCATTGATTTGTGAGTTGTTGGTCAAAGAATCACGACAAATATTGTCAGGATGATGTCAAAGTAGCTTACTCGTGGCTTGAATTTCGCAAGTATACATGGCTAAAAGCAAACGCGGTGACCAGTCTAACATAGCATTCTTCATCGACTCTTGCAAGGATGATATGAGCTCTCCGGTGAGCTGAGACCATCGTGATCGAACTGGATTTGTGTTGTGAGAAGCAGCGATCACAAGTGAGCTGATCGACAGGACACACATCTACGCAGCACGATCTTGGCAGGAGAAAAACAAGAGAAGCTGGCCAAAGACCGACCTGATTCTACAGAAGACTTGCTCATGTCAAGCTCGAAGCTTTGAATAGCAAAACTCATTCCCATCAAGGGCTCGGCGCACAACGGTCCTTTCAGAGTCGTCAATTGAAAAGCAGTCTCGATGGACTCGTCAAATTCGTGTATATCAATACTGGAATAGATAGATTTTTTCGGCTGCCCCGATTCGTACAAGGCGCTGGCCGCAGTCGAGTTCACAGTTGTTGATGTATCTTGTATAGTTGATTCTTCACCCAACGAAGTAAGTTGTTTCTTAGAATCCAGACCTTGTCTAGTCACAGACGAGGCAGGTGATCTTAGAGCTTTGGGATTTGCTGATGATATGCATGATTGTATAAGTTTTGGACGCACTTACAATTCGGTCGAGCAAGGGAGTTGATCTAAAAGTATGTTTGGTCCTGTTCTCTTGGGCCCAAATGCCCAAATTTTGCCAGACAACTCTTCGGAGTCGATGTCATTGGAAACGGATCGGTGTTGGGCGTACAGCTCATCGAGGCTCTCCCAAAAGGAGACCTCAATATTTGCCGAGGGTCTGCTGGGGGTCAACGGAGTATGATTACCATGGCTCACGCTATTCGAGATCTTATCTGGTACTTCGACAGCGGAATGAATCTCGCGTTCCGATGCGAGGGGTGAGTCATTTCTAGTTTGATTGATACGATGACGCGATGTGACGTGACGAATCATATCGGATGATTTAAGCAGATACTCGGTGATTTTGTCCGGCAGGGGTACGGCCCGAATTGTGTAGTTGATCAATCCATTCGATGCCGTCGCGAAAACAGTCCCACGAGGCAAATTGTGATGCTTTGGTGGTAGCAGATCTTCAGCATAAACGTAGAGAAACCCAACCACTGTTCAATGATAGCGATTGAATAAGGCAGAATATAGTCATATCAAAGGCTTACCTGCAGTACGTATGGCCGTTTCTCGAAAAGGGACAATTGGCTTTGAGGCATGAATTTTGATTTTCGCAAATCGATCTCTCAAATCACTCAAGCATCTCTTGGAGTACACAGAGAATAGTGATCGTGATCGTGATCGTGGCCATCAGTATGAGGAGTACCTTATTAATCGACTTGCACGATGGCGAATCTAGCAGCTAAGTACACGAGTTGAACACATACCTCTAAATGAACTTCTCCAGAGGTCAAGATGACATGCTCGCCTGTATCCTGTATGAGAGTCTCCACGCATGGATCTGATTGATTGAGTAATCGCAATCCTTCTACCAATTTGGGCATGTCGGAAGGTTGCTTGGGTTCAAGTGTCACCCGGACCATCGGTGTAGACTGATGAAGGATGGTATCGACGTTTTATCAATACCAGACAGCCCCGCTGATAGCCGCGAGCATGGATAAGTAAATTCATGCACATACCCCAAGTCGGACGCCTGCCAAATTGATGAGTGATGATGTGCTAGAATCAACAGGCACGGTTTTTCCGCTGGGCTCGGTAATGTCAGAAAGGTGAGGTAATGGAAAACCGCATAAAGTTGCATTTCTGATCACTTTGCCATTCAACCCACCAATCCCGAACACATGACCTGCTTTGACTTCATCGACTAGAGTGAGTGATCTTCCCATGATCAGATACAAGTTTTCAATAGTGACCTCCTTAATATACGTATTGCGTATTTCGGGTGAATCTTTCGAGTTGTATCTCGGCAGAACACATTGCAAGGTTTGATTGACTTTAACGGTTCCGGAATAAATTCTGGCAAATCCTATGAGAGATTCTTCGTCCTCATCAGGTTGAGATAAGTCTGGAGCAGGCTTTTCGACTTCCTCGTTCCCAAATGAGGGATCGGGAGGGTTCAATGACTCGGGCGGTAAAGCAATTGATGATCCAGATAGTGGGTCTAAAGATGTTGTGATTGCAGTATTGCTATCCAAAACCGGACTATCGGATTGAACTGCCTGGGAATGTAGATTTGCGCGGGCTTGTCGACCTTTCTCGCGCATTTCGTTGGCAGTGAGCTGCCTTCTTTGGAACTGGGGCAATTCGTTGGTCGGGACAGCAAACATCTTACTGACGTAAATCACAACATGAGAATCTTCAGAGTCGCGTCCTAAATACATATCTTGTTCCAAGGCATTCGTAGATACCACTTGACTAGTGTCGTGAGTGTCAGGGTGAAGAATCTTGGGTAAACGAAGGGACTGTGAGGTAATAGGATCAGGTATCTTGGCAACTATGGTCCGAAAGGTAGCTGTAGATATTGGGAGCCACTGTGAGCAGATCGAGCTGAGCAAGCTTTTGGTATCTTTGGATTTCAACTCTTGTGGGCGAATCTTTAGCTCGAGCGATTTGATTATCTTCTGGGTTATAAGCGGGTCACTAGAGGAATTTATGTCAATCAGTGGAACCGTGCAAGGGGCGAGGGCTGGGAGATTGGGGTTTTTGACCTACGGGTTAAGCAAAACTGCATCATAGATCGCCCAGAGATTATCCAGTATGAACTGAACAAACATTGGCTTAAGACCATTTCGACCATTCAATTGCTTCTTCGTCAGCACCATTTTAGTCTTCTGATCAAAGAAATAGTCGCCCCATAAGCAACGCTCTAATTTGTCCTCTTTGATGCCCAACTTCTTTGACCATATGTCGGAGAATTTAGAAATGGTGAATGACCAGTTATCGATCGCGGACGAAAAGAGGACGTCACCTTTCGCCGGATTGAAATAAATATCAGTGTCGTCCGTTTCTTGAAACTCTTCTTTTCCAGATTGTGTTGATTTGGCATGATCTTGCTCCTGGGCCTCTCGCCACTTCAGATCCTCCTCCATTCGTTGGGTGACGAAGAATGAACCCATGACCGCGTTAACTTGTTCCACTAATCTGACGAGATGATAATACGCTTCTGTCGGAGAAAGGCGAAGTTCAGTGATCAGTCGATCCATCTTGTTTATAACTAAGATTGGCTTGAGTTGCTCATTCCATGCTTGTCGCAACACGTTAATGGTCTGGTAATGTATTTTATGTTAGATTCAGAAAGGCACGCGAGATGGCATTTGAAGGAAAACGAGCCAAAAGTCAATATTAACTTGTGTGCAAACTCCTTCGACTACATCCACCAGAATCAGGGCTCCATCGCACAGCCTACTTGCGGTAGATACCTCGCTGGTGAAATCTACATGACCCGGTGTATCAATAAGGTTGATGATAAAATCTTCTACTTGTTCTTGGCCATCCGCAGCTTTTCGTAAGATTTTGTAGGACAAAGAGACTGCGCTTGACTTCATAGTGATGCCACGCTCTTGCTCATCTGGTCTAGAGTCCAGATAGCGCAACTTCCCTGCGAGTCGAGGGGAAATGATATTGTTGGCCGCAAGTAAGGAATCCGCGTAGCTTGATTTCCCATGATCGACGTGTGCAAGCTAGTATTCGACGGCGAGGAGCAGACGATGATCAATTGCCAATTAGTGAACATGCTAAACTTGATCAAGCCACGGACGCCTCATGGAACCAACGGAAAAGAGCAGTCAAAAGCAATAGGAAGACTGACGATGCAGACATTGCGAATGTTGGCCTGCGGTTTGGAGCTCGTGGAGGGAGAGAAACCGGTCATACTATGAGTCTTTCGTTTAACCCAGTAGAAAAATTTGAAAGAATTGTTTCAATTCAAGTCAAGCAAATTCTTCACGACCTTTATTTTTCGAAATTTGACCCCAGATTGGAGTCTCGAGTCTCGACCTGTTATTACCCGATCACTTTCGAGTCCCGATGCCTCGAAGCTTCAGCTCACAGTGTGTGTGTCTTGTACATACAAAAGTTGTATAGTGTGGTGTGCAATAGCAAAAACACTTTTAAAAAAAAAATCCGCTGCCCGCACCCCCCTTGATAGGCCTCAGGGTTTCTTAAGTGCCTTCAAGACAGGGGACTTGAATGAGATATCTACAAGAATGAACAACTGTTGGATTGCTGCACAAGAAGACGGCCTTGGCGCATCTTGATGGAACAGGCTGGGATACACGCGTAAAGTTCCAGGGTGGAAAGGTTCAATGTCTCATTTAGCAATTAGAGAGAAGTAGAGTGAAGAGAGAGAAACTGATACACCCGTAAGGTTCCAGGGTGGAAAGGTGAAGAGAAAAGACCTTCCACCTGGTGCGTGTCCTAGAAGCTCAAGTACTGTGTAATGTACAAGCCACTGTATAGTGCTCTCAACTAAGCTTCTGTCTCAGTTCAACACATCTTTGGTAATACACTTCAGAAATCAAGCCCCATGTGATCAGACTTGCTGTTCATCTCAAAGGAAAGCAGAGGGTCATATTTGATCCCCAAGATACCTCTATTGAAAAACTCTCGGCAAACGAACTCAGGTCAAGATCGACATTGACTTAGTTCTTTGGGGCCAATAAAAAATACGCCACAAGACATACCCTATTGTACCAGGAAATGCCTAAGCTGCCATTTCACATGGAAAAATTCCGGCCATCCAAAGGACTGGGATCCAAGGAAACAACAATTTGCAATTGGCCAAATCTACACGGCTTGGCCAAATGAAGCTGAAAGATTCGATCGACGCATGATCTTATTGAAAAAAAGTGGTACATAAATGATTCATTTGAAGATGTCCACGTGGTCAATAGAATACATTCTTAAACTTACTGTGAGGCTGCAATTGGTATGGGCCTTTTAGATCAAGGGTCAAATTTGAAACTGGCTCTTTGTCAAACAGTCGATATCAGCATGCCCAGATCCTTGAGATCACTATTTTCAACCATTCTGGCTACGAAAGAAGCTGTTTCGGAGGCTTAATAGACCATCCAAAGGAGTAGATACACAAAGGAATTGTAGTTACTTAATTACACATCAGATAACAACTATTGTAAATAGTGCAGTATGTAAAAGCAAAAGCACTTAAAAAAAAACCCCCCATTCTGGCTTTTGGTCCCATTAAAAATAAAGCAGAAATGTGGGAGATGTTTGAAGAATGTCTAGGGGAAGACTTTGAACACCAGGTCCATGCAGGTCAAGAAAAACAAAATATGATCTTGACAGACATTGCCAGGGTTTTGGCATATTATAACAAGACTCTCAAAGATTTTTCTGGACTTCCGCCCATCATCAGAACAGCCATTCTAACCAGTCTAAGACGTGTCATCCAACTGGAATTCACAAAAAAAGTCTCACAGGCTGATCTTGATTCCATAAAGCTGCTCAGCCCTGCATAGAAATCGGATTTTGATTCAATAATCGAACATGTCACCACAAAAAAACAAAAGATATGTTTTGTTGATGGCTCTGGGGGTTCTGGAAAGACATTTCTGTACAAATAAGTCATGAGTTTCAATTTTTTAATTTTTTTAAAGTGCTATTGATTTGACATTCTGCACTAGAAAAATCTAAATATGACATAGGTAGAACAACACTCCATCTTCCCTGTACGTCTCTGATCATGGTTGGACCTTAAGCAGTCTTCACAACAAGCTCTCTAGTTGAAAAATAGTTTTGAAATATATACAAGAAATGGAAGTATACGAGGCATACAAGAGACTTTGGCATAATGTTCATAGAATAATGTGCCGAGTAGGTTTTGAGATGAATAAAGTGTCCCGTAGCCTTCACGTATTTCGCCACATGGGAGAAAGTCTTTGGGTTGTCCAGCATTGCCGTCGCTGAATTTGTGTTAACTCCTATACTGTCTTCCCTTAATTTTTTCCTAAAATCTCGTCGCTGTCCTGTGTACTTCCTGCAGTACGCCAAAAAGTGGGTTGGGGTTTCTGTCACGTTGCAGGTTTCGCCTAGTGGGTCCGATTAATCCTTGATTCTGTGGAGATACTTTCGTAGTGGGTAGTGACCAGATCGTAATTGGAAGATCACCGAGGCCTGTCCCTTTTCCAAACCATCAAGTACATCAGCTATCATGTTGTTTGGCGTTTTGAAAGGAGCAATAGGTTCAGCTCCCCTTCTCATAAAGGTTTCCCTTGTGTGTCGTAGTAATCCCCCCAGACCCATGGGTAGGTTTACTTGATCCTCGTCTGAGGCTGCTGCTCGTTTTGCACCTTCATCCGCCAATTCATTCAGTTCGATCCCTTTGTGTCCTGGTGTCCAGTATAGTGCCATTGGATAGTTCCTCGGGATTTGATGTTATACTTTCTGTAGGCGTCTTGCTAGTTATTGGAGAGGTCTTGGTTGTAATGGTTGCCCTCGTAGGTTTAGGGCCGCCTGATTATCACTAAATAAGGCCAGAGATTGGAACGCGAATGGTCTTTCCTTTATCGTGTCTCTGAAGTTGGCCAAGTAATTGCTATAAAAATAGGCTGACTTTTTTTCATGGGGGAAGGTGTTTGTTGGCTGCAGTGCGCTCAAAAGAGGATGTGGACTCATAAGATTCTTATCATATTCCCAACTTGGTTGTTGCAACTGCTTCATCAGGTATTGCAGCATTGAATCTTCCTGAAAGTCGGACAGCGCATTCAGCCTTTGGTTTCCCTCTCATCTGCAACTCAAAAACCATGTCCAGCATAGAGAGCTGAAGCATTGAAAGCAGCCGCCTTGATCATTTGGACTAAAGCACCTATGATGAGCTGACATAAATTTGAGACCCTGGACAGATCTCTGCAGGGTATTTGGGACCATGATGCTCCTGTTGGTGTAAAGGTTGTTGTTGGTGGAGATTTCAGATAGATATTGCCTGTGGCTTTCAAGAGCGCACGTTCTCAAGTGGTGGCAGTATCTTTGGTCAAGTCAAACTTTTGGTTCCGTGTCAAATTCCTCAAGTTGAAGACCAACATGACGGCTTCTGGAGATCCAGACTATCAAGAGCACCATTTAAAAGTTGGAGATGGAGCCTTTCCATAACTGGGAAAAACCATGATCAGAGTTCCAGACAGCATGGTTATTCCTTGGGAAGGTAATGAAGCATCCCTTAATTAACTTATCAATCTCACATTACCTGACAGATATCAAGTCTCTATCTCAGATAATAAATACTGGATGGACCATACTATCCTCACCACTACCAACAGGAACCTCCATAGAATAAGCGCCGCCATGATCAAAGACGTGGCTGGTGAAGAGGTCACCTACAAAATCTTTTAATCAGTCCCTGAGGATCCCCGTGTACTGTACCAACCTGAATATCTCAACAATATCTCTCTGTCTTAAATCCCCAACCATGAGCTAACTTTGAAAGTGGGAAGCTCAGTAATTCTTCTCAGAACTCTGGATTTCATCATTAACCCATGTAATGGAACCATGATGGTCTGCAGGGTTTTAATATCTAATTTGATTGATGCAGAAGTAGGCTTTGGCCCTGCAGCTGGAACAAGAGTCTTCATTTCAAGGCTATCCGTTGTAACAGATTCTGGTCAAGGATTCAACTTGAAGAGAGTTCAATTTCCACTGCATCTTGCATTTACACCCACCATCAGCAAATCTCAGGGTCAAAACATCCCAAACGTGAGTATCTACCTACCAGCTGATGTCTTTTCACATGGATAGCTGAACACCTCAAGTGCAAATACAAGACTTCTGATAAAGAATCACTCAATTGAAGGCCATCGGGGAAATTATACAAATAATGTAGTCTACACAGAGATATTCAATCAAATGAGAGACATTTCTCCTCTCCAAAGATCTTAAAAACAAAGGTAGTTGAGTGTCACCATGCCTCCTGGTGTACCAAGTCTCTTAAAGTATCCAAATATCCCGAGGCGGATGAGCATCAGAATGTCTCAGAGTGTAAAGGATCTATTAAGGACCAGATTCGCCTCACCTACACCCCAGTTGAATCAACAACAAAGGATTTCATTGGAAGAGCGTTTCAAGTCCTCTCATGCAATACCACAAAGGTCACCCCACATTTCCCTTGGTGCCCCATCTACACAGCGTAGTCAAGGACCAAGGAAGCTGAGTATCAACACGTCTCCTGGTCTTCAGGACTTATTTAGAGAAAGATCTGCATCACCTGCACCTCAGTAGAAATTTGATGAAAACAGTAGTTTCCTTAAATAATCATCGGAAGAATCTTCATGCAACACAACAAAGTTCACCCATAATTGCGCAACGAAGAACTTCACTTGAAGAACACATGAGCTTCCTTCAAGCAATTCCTCAGAGACCACCACCACCACAGAGGAGTACATCAATCCACTCCCACCAAGAAAGTCTTCAAAGGTTTCTTCCTTCCACTCCTACAAGCAACTTTGTTTGCCAAGGACTTGCATCAAAGGCTTCAAGCTACTCAGAGACTCAAACCCCCTCATAGAATCCAACAAAAAGTCATTCAAACCAACAGAGCCGCTTTACCGTGATGGTCCAAGAGGTTTACAAGCAAGAATAAGAGCTTTTGACTCATCAAGGCTCCAGCTGTCTGCCAAAACTATCAGTCGCATCAGACAACTTGAGAGATGTCAGATCAAATACCTAACATCCTCCATTCTATTCAAGGAAGAAAGGTGGTCCTTCAACTACCTCACCTCTGGCATCCACTTCAAGGCAGCCAGCAGGTGCTGCAACTACAAGATTGAATGCCCCCAGGACTACAGCTGCTCACGGATCTGGGATAGACTAGACACACGCAGTGAATGCCATGAATGAGCACAGGTCTAGATGATTAGTGGACCTCCAAGGCATTAACAATTGTTAATGACCATTGTGCTTTCCATGCTCTTTCCTATTGCATCCATCATAGTCAGTATAAGTACATGCATCTGCACAAGTCTTCACAAGGAATTAGCCAATTACTTGGATCCAAATCATCAGCTTTTGATGAATTGGAAAGAATTACATTTACAACAAGAGTAGGACTCATATATTCACAAGGTAGCAAATGTTGAATGGGGGGATGATTTTCTTTTTCATTGGTTGGCAACCCTTCACCAGTTCTACATCTGTGTTGTTACCATTGCCCCAACAACTACCAAATTTCCACCCCAGGGCTTCAATTTATCCTCAAGCATATCAGTTTGGGTCATGGTCAGAGATAAGTGGAAGGCCACTTGGGTAAAGCAATCATACTGATAATATCAATAGGTGCATACTTTAAAAATTATGTAGACACCAAGTAAGCACATGCTACACAACACCATTCATATGTAATCTTGGCCAAATCACCTGTATTTTAAACCAAATTAAAGCCTTAGCCTGCTACTCCGCCCCTAACCACACCTTTTCCTGTTGAAACAACAGGCTGAGCTCTAGTCATAATCATCAATAGTTAGGAAATTATTGTTGATCAGACTACAGTATTGGAAACCTATATTTATGCTTAACCAAACACAGTTTCATCATTCATGAAATTATACCCAATTGTCAGCCCTGGGCATCAAAATGCCATGGACTTACAAAGCAAAATTACAACTCATACTCAGTTTCTAGAGTAACAACACAGAAGTGTACTTATAAACTAAGTAATATTATTGCAGAAATGGATTCTACGCGAAAAAT
>KI570294.1:7818-24322 GCA_000500245.1 Cronartium ribicola 11-2
TTGCATGTACAAGTTATGCTCTTTTAGACTTTACAAAAACTACATTAGAATTCCTTACACTACCAGAAAGATAATGTTTTCTGGACAGATAACAAAAACTGAGAATACACAAAAATATTTAGAAGCCAAGAAGAGAGCAAAAATTATCAAAAAAAAATAATTATGCATCTTGTTCCACAGGTCTAGACCATCAATCTGAGTTTTTTATTTTTATTTTATTTTTACTATTTTTAGAGTGCACATTGGCTGATGTGCTAAGGATAAACCTATCAAACCATTAGATTACCAACTGTAACATGCATTGCCTGAAACTGAATTTTGGCCCTGAGCTGTCAAGGCATCATTTTGAATTATTCAAAGACCCATAACTCTTGCAATTCTTCTCCAAATACATTGATGCTTGGTTCATTGAAAATCTATACTCTTTCTCTACAAGCTTTGTTAACACACTGTATCTGTAGCTAGGCTAGGAGAGATATCAGAGGGCCATATGTCCAAAATTGTGTAGTCATCAAGATCTTTCTTGTTTGGAACTTGAAAGCTTTACCACCTTAACAAATGTTGTTGTCTAGGGAGACACCCACTTACTAACGCACTAAGAAACACAGGAGTTGGAGCAGTGTCGCCACAGTTATGGGTGTTTGAAGAATTCAAAATGATGCCTTTACAGTTCAGGGCCAAATTTCAGTTTCTGAGCCACATATCAAGGCACCTGTTACAGTTGGTAATTGGATGGTTTGAAAGGCTTATCCTTGGTACATCATCAGTCAGTGACACTCTGAAAATGTGAAAAAATACTCAGATTGATGGGCCAGAACTGGAGAACAAGATGCATATTTTCTTGCTCACTTCCTGGCTTCTACACATTTTTGTGTATTCTCATTTTTAGTTATCTGTCCAGAAAACATTATCTTTCTGGTAGTGCTAGCCAGTACATTCAAGTCTGGCAATTCAGTCATATGTGGTGTACAACTAGTGATGATGAAAACCTACACAAGAACCAAATGGCAAGATATAAAAATCGGAGAATAAATTTAAACTGAGAATTTCCTAGAATTTATTTCCCTCAAGGTTGAGCTTTGCTGCAAAAGGCTGATTTAGTCTGCTGAAAAAAAATGCCTCATGAGAGGTTTGATTGTAGTGGTACATAGAACCGTACAGTGTACATGGTGATAGTATGTATAGACGGTACAGCTATAGTCACGAGCTAATGGAAAAGTCAACATGTTAGCATGGGGCACAGTCCTCGAAAGAAATCACAAGATTTCAACAAACGAGAGACTAACTCGGATGAATATACAAGTAGTTGTTACATACTAGCTCATTTGAAGATGAAGCTATTTCAACATTGTATTTCTTGTTGTAGGCTTTTTCTATAAGTGCTATATGTTTTTAACAAGTAATGCACTTTAAATGATCAAAAAAATCAAAAAAAATCAATCACGAGTTATGTACATCCGCTAATAGACTGAGACTACTACAGTAAGTCACCTTTTGCCCGGCCCTGTGTTGTGTCCCGTCCCCTTCGAGTCTTGGGCTTCTGATAATTTGCCACGCAGATCGCACTGCGCCTCGACTTCGATTCCAACAAGCTTCAGGGGAAGAAAGGCACCCACTTCCTCTACAGTTCAAAAAACTATCGAACCATTTCCTAATCCCCGCTAGAGGTATTTATCTCGCTAATTTTCCCGTTTTCAGAGGAATGGCGGCCCTGCACGATCCCGGTGGGATGGACCTTGATCGAAAGCTGGCTCAGTTGCGAGCTGAATTTGGAGAAGATATCGCGGTGAAAACCTTTGTTTCAATCTTTCGCTGTTCACAATGATACTGACTTCCATCATGTGACAGGTGTATGACGTTGGTGACGATGTCATGGACACTATAGATGAGATGGACGGTCTAGGTGGGGCTCTGGAGGAAGATATGAACGACTTCAATGATGAGACCTTCGGAATGGATGCTGTTGGTGAGTTATTCTTTTACCCTTGAATTACCTCGAACGGTGGGTATTGATCTTGTTTGTCTCACTCAGGTAAAGATTTCGACTTTTCTGGTTCTACGGCCCAATTCCTCAGCGCTTCTAATGACGTGCGACAAAGCGGGTCACTTACTCCGACCTGGCCCACCGTGCCGAGCCTTCTTTCAACCCATGATTCTAGAGGAAGAACGACGTCCTCGGGTCCCAGCTACAAACCCGAAATCAATCTCGATCATGACCCTCTTCTGGGCCCCAACACGTATTCCAATCTTCGTGGTAGAACGATTTCAGCGTCTCAGGCCAAGCCAAACACCACTGCTCCTCCGAAGGGAGTCAAGATTCGAAGTTTAGAGGAGATTGAAGCTGAATTACGAGGTACCACGGCTGCATCAAGATCGCACCCGATGGCTTCGACGGCACCTCGGGCTTTGACTTTGGAAGAGGTTGAAGCTGAGATGCTCAAGAACGCCCGGGCGAAGTCCTACGGAACTGTAGACGAACGAGTTCCCACGCCCATACAACAGCCGACTTTGCAAGCTCGAGCCCAACTCGCACAGCAGGTACAAATGCAATATCTCGCCGCTGCTCAGCGGAACAGTACTGCCTCGCCCATGCCATCCTTAGCCATGAATCCCGCCCATGCTCGTCCCAGCCACGCATTACCTGCCAGCTTGCCCGTCTTGACACACCCGGCCCATCCTAATCACCCTCAACATCCAGAGTGGCTTCGCCTCCAACAACAGCAACAACAAATGCATACAAATGTCGTCCTCCAGCAAGCTCAACTACATCAAATGCAGGCTCACGCTTCTCTTCAATCAACGGTCCCTTTAAGTCATGCACATTCTCCCAGCCTTTTCCTACACGCACTACCCCCCTCGGTGGCAATGCATCCAACTGGCTCACTCCCTGTCACTGCCCTGTTCCAACTTCCGAGTCCTAATGCAGGTCCTGCACCTGTGATAGATGATTTGCGATCTGCCGCCGAGGCTCGCATTCAAGAGCATGAACGTCAAGAAGCACTACGACGGAAAAAAGCTGCCAAGATTGCTGAAATGGCGCGGTACAATAATCTCATGAGTCAAGGAGATAAAGACTTCATCACACGAATTCAAGTTTCGCAGCTGGTGAACCCAAGTCATGGCCAAGCAGGCTTCGACCCACACGCCGATGATTTCTACTTCCAGGTATATAGCGCTATTCGTGCCAGCCGACTGGCAACTCAACAGCAGCTACAAGCAGCTGCCGCTGAACGGCGCATGAGCGCCGCCGCTGGTGTTCGAGAGCAGGACGTTATGCACAGTCGAAATAATCGCATGAACGAAAGGAAACTCACTAGGCGTGACCACGCAATGATCCGGATGGCGCAAAATGTTCAAAGGATTGTGGACCATGCCAAAGAACGTCCAAAAATGTCGCAGCGTATGTCCACAATCTTCTACTTTCCTAAACGGTTTCGAACTTTTTCAACTCACACAATTACTATTCACATGTGGAACATGCATAGTTTCATTGGAAGGAGCGCTTGGGAAGATTGCTCTGCGCACTCGGTCTGCTCCCCGCCAGATGTTACAAGTTCAGCGGGCTGCCTCGTCTGACGACTTGGCTACAGCAGCAGGGGGAGAGAACCACCCTGGCACTTTGTCTAGTGCGCTACCTAAAAAAGTTCCGGTACGTGAAGTCTTTTGGAAAATGTTTCCGATGAAACTGACAATTAGCAATTGATGTCTTTAGGCAATTCCTGGTCAACCGGCGATGACTCGACGACATGTTCTGATGTCTCTCGAGCGATTGTACAGCGCTGTTTTGGAAGTCGAACAATTGCGTCGGACCCAACCAGCCCTACTTTCTGCCAGTGATACGCCTGATTCGCACAAGAATAACCTCGAGCAATGGTGTGTCGTTCGTTCGCGTTGCCCTTTTCAGCCTTGTCACTTATCCGTGAAATCTTCAATATTACTCAACAGGGAAGTGCAGTACGCCGATCGCAAGGAAAGGATTTGGAAACAGCTAAGAGTATTGGATCCACTTGGTATAAGGTAAATAAATGAAATCGTCCAGCGTTCACATCCTGATGTCTTCACAAATTAGCCATCCCCACCCCTTCGTATCGTTTATTTCCGTTTCGAAGGGCAAACGGCTCCTCCCTCGCATTATCCGATTATTCACTCGAGAACAGTCGCTTCAAGTCCTTACGTTACTGGTCGCTACCTTCGAAACACTCGATGTTGTCCTCGATGCACCTCTCCTAGACTTGCCATCCGATGCGCATATGGCAGGCTCTTACCCAACGGGTCGCCGAATGCGACATGAGGTCGAGGCAGAGACAGATCTATTTATGAACACCGTAGTCGCCCCGATGATGAGCGTGATCAATGAGATTCCTTTGGACCTCATCGCTGGATTAGTTTCGCTCATGATCGAGCGTAACGACTTTATGTATATCGCACGGTCCAAGGTATGATTGATTGTCGCGATACATCTACACCTCCTTGGCATACGCTCTTATAATGTTGCTGTCTTATTTACATACAACTATCAACAGCCCGGCATCGCCTTTTTGACTTTATTCTTGAGTCGTGCAGAGATCTTGAAGAATGCATCTTCACCGGATCTCAATAACTCGCCCGGCACCACATCCCTTCCCACGGAAGAGGCTTTAACTAGCTGGAATTCAGTCTTTGATCAAATTTTCAACCGCCTTAGTAACGACTTCCCATCCTTGTTTCCATCCACTCGAGCGGTCGCCTCTCTCCCTTTTGGAACTTCGCATCTTGTTGGCCCCGAAGGACCGAATTTCAATCCGCGCCTTGTTCGGCCTGGATTGGATTTTGAAGACGAGCCGGTTTGGCAATTAATGGCGGCTTTGGCGGTTTCCACGGATGCAGATGGTCAACAGAGCTTAGTTGGTGGCTTGAGAGACAAAGTTTTGGAGAACGTAACAGCTGCTGGCAAGAGTTGGGTCTCGAGCGATCTCGGCGCTCTGAAAATCGTACGTACTATTTCGCAGGTGTTGGTAGAATAGCAGGACGTTGACGTACAGGAACCAATTTAATTTATGATTTGCAGCGTAATGTTAATCTATTGCTAAACGCCCTTGGTCTGGATGCCAGTATGATCAACCTTGGATAGAACCTCATTTGCCTAAAAAAATCCTCGTATTGCATTTCAATGTATTGACATCCGGCACCCTTCAAGACCAGGGAATTTAATCGCTGTTTCCGCCGGACATCCATTGACGATCAGTTCTGCAAGTTTGTAATGAAGTTATAATAGAAGTCATCCAGATTGAAAAAACAAACTCCTATGCTAGATCTTGACAGCGTCTTTTTTCGTTTTTCATTTTTTTTTTATCTCAACAACATCTATGTTTTCTCTTACTCATTGGGAATCATCCACGAACTGTCTATAAACAAGATTGAAACAAAGATGGTCAACGAGTTGTGCATAGACTCCCGTCTGTTTTGCACCCGCTGGCCTTGATTGAGTTGGTTTGGTGGGATGTTATTAAGACAAATGTCTGGGCCCAAAATAAATGATCAAGTCATTCAGGGTTCCGCAGGTCAGGTTTAGTCTTCATCTGACCTTGACCGTATTTTTGTGTGATCAAATGGAACATCTAGGAAAATTCCGAGAGTGAGCCTGAGTTTGAAGATATGGGTAACACTATATGCAGCCAGGATTCTTGACCCAAAGCCTACTCTTCAATTTTTATGGCCGGTGACCAGGCTGTCAAACTGTACGCAGTCTGTTTTTTTGTTTTCACTTGTGAGTACCAAGTCCCTTTTCCGATGAGACCTCTGAGACCTCGAAGAGGGACTGCCCAGCACAGCAATGTCCCTTGATGCAAGTAATCAGGTGGGTGGTATTATAGCACTTCCATCTACTGCAATATAATTTGTGCTGGGAGTGGGGGACCATACAGGAGTAGAGCAATCCCCTCAGCATGAACAAACCCTCACACGACAAATTACTGTAGATGTTAATCCGGTAGTTGTGGGTCAATCAATGGTTTAATTTGATTAAGTATGACATCTAATTTTTCTCTGACATAAATCGCACATTTGCGTCATCATATGTATTTGTGTCTTTAGGTGATCACAAGGTACCCGAAGGGTTGCTACAATGATGCAGGTTTTATATCACTTGGGCTATACACACCCCATCACAGTGTTCATCAGTGGAGCTCACCCGTAGGGAGTAAACACTAGTACCTCTCAGGGAGTGTCTGTCTTCCAGTGAGAGTGTGCATTCACAGCCAATGATGAGTACAAACATTTTTTAAAAACCGTGATATTAGATTTCAAATACCTAAATAGGGCACATTTTCCAAAATTCATCCTTATCAAGAATCATAAGAGCAGCCACTTTATGACCCATATCAATTTCATTTACTTTCTTAAAACCAAATTTTGAAAGATAATGAATCATTTTTAAATTTTGATGATTTGGTTCTGATATAATACGTTGAGTTTGAGGTTCATCATTAAATATAAAATGAATAAGAGAAGGTAACCAAGATTTAACTCTATGTGGTCCACGATGATTTGATGATCCTACAAGCATATGAATTCCTCTATCATAAGCTTTAGCTTGATAAAATTTTCCAATCTTATCTTCTGCTGCCCAATATATCTCGTCTATTTAATTATATATATGTGTATGTGGAGTTGATATAGTATTCTTAGTTAGTAAGGAATTAATCATGATTTACTTCAGGTTAATATGAATGAAGAAAAGTTCACCTACAATAAGCAAAAGGTTCATAAATTGATCTATTACCACCTGTAAATCGGTATGATCCAAGGACAGGTAAGACATGAGGGTCATCATATCGATTTTTTAACCAAGTCACATGTTCTTCCCTAGTACCTGAATCTTTCCAGAATTCATCTACTCGAGGTTCGTTCAACCAGGTATGTAAGAGATCAATATCTGAGTCTGAGTTTGAAAAGATGGACAAAGAAAAGTAACTATCTAAATGAGCTATGTAACGTTCATAAAATGGTTGAGGTGGGTTAGGTAAGTCACATTGAGGTTTCCGTTGAGGAAGTACAAGTTCAGAGTTCTTTACTACTTCTAAATTGGATTGATTATCCTTCAAATCCATGTCCTTCTGATTTAGGTTGTTCGTTGGGTTACCATACGCATACATGTTATAAGATTGGTACCACCATGATCGAGTGAAAGTAAAGCTATCCAAATTTTCGTTTCCGCTCAGTTGTTGAAGTGCTTGTGATATCTTGGCGTGGTTGTTGATAGTAGGGGAAAGGATAAGATGGATTGATTGATTTCCTTCGATATGAGCCCTAGCAAACACGTCTCCTAACGCGTACCACAACGCGCGAGGCAAATCCTTGCACTCTTCGTCTAGTTCGGTACCGATGGAAAGTGTATAAGCCGAGTCGGGGTTATCAATATCAGTTGTCTTGTGAAGCCGAATGACGTTTAGGACCTCAGGGGGTGCGCTCAAAGTCGGTGGCCTCAGTCGGATGACGCTGTCGTCAGTCATGGTGTGCGCGCGTAGCCGTAGACCGAAGCTGATAAGCAGAATGGGTTTTGTTTGACTGGATGCTCGACCAAAAGCAGCGCTCTGCAATGAGGGTACTGAGTGTATGCTTGATTTCACTGTTGGGTCTATCAGAAACCGGTCAGAAAGGGCTACGGCGCCGTCTGCAGGCCTAAACCAACACGTTATCGAATTAAGGTACAAGTCTCCAGCTTTAGACCCTGAGGTACATAGCTGGATACCCTGATGCTGAGTTGGGCGGTTTCCGGCCGTTGGGACCGAGCCTTCGGACAGATCTCCTTACATAAATTTTGGTTCCGCTGTACTTTTGAAACAGTTGGGGGGGAAGTTTTTGGTTGATTGGAAATTATTCGATTCAACAAGTCCTATAAATTCACTCTCAAGTATTTTACATCTAAACCAAGTCTTACTTATTATATCCATACCACATACCCCAAGATGACCAACTCGAACGTCAGTCATGGTTTTTTTTTTTTTTTCGAGACTCAGAATGTTATAGCGATAACCAGTTTGTATGCGAGAGTTCAGATGGCTAACATCATTTGTTTTAACTCGTGCAGCCTCGAACATTATTTGATAAGGTGAAGGCCGAATGAGACAGACCAAAAGTATTATTAGCCATCATAGCTGAACCAAATCCTGTATCTGTCCCATCGATTGGACTTTGGAAATTTCAGATCTGGGATGCACATGTAGTCGATGCTAAGGACGATGGATCCGCCTTGATATATATCGATCGGTCAGTTTTTTTTTTTAAAAAAAAAAACCAGTTCGGTTTATATCGGCTAATGAGACATAAAACCTGATGGTTAAATCTTTCAAATTCTTTAAAAAATATTTAGACATATCGTTCATGAAGTTACATCACCTCAAGCATTCGAAGGTCTCCGAAATGCTGGTAGAACAGTTCGTAGACCTGATTGCACACTTGCTACATGTGATCATAATGTACCCACCGATGACCGAAGTAAGGCAACGAGTGTGGCCAAGTTTATCAAAGAGTACGTTTTCTTTAGGTGATTGCATGAGTTAGATCATATAACACTCCTTTTACGGTCTACTGTTTTTGTAGGGCCGAATCTCGTACTCAAGTGATGACGCTTGAGGAAAACGTCAAAGCGTTTGGATTGACGTACTTTGGTTTGACAGACAAGCGACAAGGGATCGTACATGTAAGCCTCATTGGTTTCTTACACTGATATGTTGGTTCAACTCACCTTTTTATGGATATAGGTGATCGGACCTGAACAAGGCTTTACGCTTCCTGGATCAACAGTTTGTTGCGGTGATTCTCATACTTCCACACATGGCGCTTTCGGAGCCTATGCCTTTGGAATTGGCACATCTGAAGTCGAACACGTATTGGCGACTCAATCCCTACCTCAACAAAAAAGTAAAAATATGCGAATCAGGGTCAATGGCACGTTGGCCCCTGGTGTGACGAGTAAAGACGTTATTCTACACGTGATCGGAGTCATCGGTACTGCTGGAGGCACGGGTCATGTCATTGAATTCTGTGGAAAGGTTTTTGAAGACATGTCAATGGAGAACAGGTACGTTTTGTCACAAAGTCTTGATATTAGATTTGGTACTCCTTCACTAACTCATGTCTGGCATTGGACTCCGGTCTTTCCTTGACATTTTTTTCATTGAACTCAGAATGAGTGTTTGTAATATGTCAATCGAAGCTGGTGCACGAGCTGGACTCGTTGCTCCGGATGAGACGACTTTCAAATATCTAGAAGGCAGACCTCTTGCACCGAAAGGCGTAGACTGGGAAAAGGCTGTTCAATGGTGGAAAACTCTCACATCGGACCCGGAAGCTCATTTCGACAAAAGTATTGATGTCGAGGCGGCTGATATTGGACCGACAGTTTCTTGGGGTACTAGCCCTCAAGACGTGGTTCCCATCACTGGAAAGGTCCCTGACCCGAGCGTCGTGAAAGACGAGACGGTCAAGAAATCGATGCTCCGAGCGCTTGAATATATGGGTCTGGAGCCTAACACGCCCATGGAACAAGTCAAGATTGACAAAGTCTTCATCGGATCATGTACTAACTCTCGTATCGAGGACTTGCGATTGGCCGCTTCGGTTATCGGCTCCAATCAGCACGTCGCTCCTGGCGTTTATGCCATGGTCGTCCCCGGCTCCGGTTTAGTCAAACTGCAAGCCGAGAAGGAAGGCCTGGACCGCATTTTCAAGAACGCCGGATTTGATTGGAGAGAGGCTGGTTGCTCGATGTGTCTAGGCATGAATCCAGATCAGTTGCAGCCAGGGGAGAGGTGTGCCTCAACCTCGAACCGAAATTTCGAAGGTAGGCAGGGTCCCGGGGGTCGAACTCATTTAATGAGTCCTGCTATGGCTGCTGCTGCCGCCATCGCCGGAAAACTAGTTGATATTCGCAAGGTTGCGAAATTTGATCATCAATCCAAGGCTAGTCCTCATGTAGTGTCGGTCATAGAGGCAGCTCAAGGGACCTCCACAGTCGATCAGGCTGCCGCAGCGCATCCTGTCGACGATGCTCCCGTCAAGAGCGCAGGTGCGGTCACGAAAGCGCCGGTTTCTTCTGCTGGTCTACCGAAATTTACGATTTGGAAAGGCATTGCTGCAGTTTTAGATGCCGCGTGAGTTCTTTTGTCTTTACAGTCTTGTCATTCAATCCGACTGATTGATGCTAGCCGGATAATATTTTGATATATATAGGAATGTGGATACCGACAAAATCATCCCAGCGGTCTACCTTAAGACCATCAAACGAACTGGCTTGGGTCAATTCTTATTCCGTTCAATGCGATTCCACACTGTTGACGGTCAAGATCAACTCCGACCAGACTTTGTTTTGAACCGCGAGCCTTTCAATCAAGCCAAGATCTTGATTGTTACCGGACCTAACTTCGGGTGCGGTAGTTCGAGGGAGCACGCGCCGTGGGCTTTATTGGACTTTGGAATCCGATGCATAATCGCTACCAGGTCAGCATCTCCTTGCCGTTTTTCGTGCAAGTTGTTGAGCAGTTCTCAGTCTAACTCCTCTGTTACATGTCGTCTTGGTAGCTTTGCGGATATATTCTATAACAACACATTCAAGAACGGGATGCTTCCCATCATTCTACCACAAAACGATCTCGACGCCTTAGCTGCTGAAGCTGCCAAAGGCGTTCAAGTCGAAATTGATCTACCTAACCAAAAGATACGCTGCCCTTCCAATGATGGTAAACCTGTCGAGGTTTCATTTGAACTCGACGCATTCCGTAAACACTGTCTAGTGGAAGGTTTGGATGATATCGGTTTGACAGAAATGAAGGAAGATAAGATCAAAGTATATGAGGATCGAAGAACAAACGAATGGCCTTGGCTCGATGGAATTGGATATCAAGGTAAAATTCCAATTGAAGGAATGTTTGGCACTAACTCGGCCAAGTTGGAGTGGTAAAGTGTTTTCATACACGGACTTATCGACGCTACGGGCTTGAACATCAATCCTGGTCGGGATATGGGTTCTTCAAACTTAAGATCATACATGTTGAAATATTTTGAGCGCTAGAGATCTTGATCGGATACCATTCCTTGATAAGTTTCTTTTGTTTTCCATCTAGTATACTTCACTCTTGCAAGTCTGATGTGATTCACGGTCTTTTGGAGGCCAGTAACTTGTCTATTTGACCTATCGTCACATTTGAGGCTAGTTGCATTGTTCTTCCAACTCCCAAGAGTATATGTGATACAGCCTACCCTGATCATCGTCATAGCTTTTGTTGTACTTCTCTTTCCACTCTATTTTCTCACGAGCATTGAGATTCAGCTGCGTGTGTCAGAAAACCTTGGGTGATGATATTCTGGAACATTATGTTCTTAAGTAAAGTATTCTCAAGCTTCAATGCAGTTTGAGGGAGACTTGTCATTTCACCAAAACTGATCAAAACAATCAAAATACTCTTTTGACTTTGATCCTCATGTCTTGTGACTGCATCAGTCAGCTTGTTAATATTTAGTGTTAAGTGGTACGGTGCTAAGCCCCGGGTTAAGTATGACACACCGTTGCATAATCGAATTGGCAGTTCAATACGATAATTTCAAAGCGGAGTCTAAACTTTTCTTGGCCGAGGGCGGCCCCCGAGACCTGTGCTGCCACAATATCCTGCCTTTCTGCCTTTTTAAAGTCGTGACAAGTCCTGGAAGAGATATCTCGGTTGGACCTCAAGTTCTTGATGAGCAACGCTCAGTATGAGGGGGATGTTCGACTTCCTGTGCCGCAAAAGCGTGACACTCTCAAATCCGACGGCCATGACTCAATCAAGTTGAACACCATCGAAGAAGCTTTAGACGCCTTCCGTCATGGTGAATGTTTACTCGTTTTGGACGATCTCGATCGAGAGAACGAAGGCGATCTAATCGTGTCTGCTGCCAAGATTAGTACCGAGATGATGGCTTGGATCATCAAACACAGTAGGTGAGCCTTTCAGGTTTCTAACTCCCTGATCCTTATTGACACTTGAATGAAAACGAATTTGTCTGGGTTACCTTCGACCAGTGGTTATGTTTGTATAGCACTTAGTCGAGAACGGTTAGATGCTCTTGAGATTCCGATGATGGTCGAAAACAACACCGACCGACACAAGACCGCTTATACTCATACGGTCGATTACAAGCACGGTCAGTTCCCCTTTTGGGCGTTCGAATGACCACCAAACTAGCAAGAATGTTTTCCCAGATCTGGTGACTTGACTTATCAACTTTTGCTTCATTTGACTCGAAAAGAGACCACGACTGGGATCTCAGCACATGACAGGGCGATGACAGCCTTGAAGCTAAGCGATCATTTGAGTCAACCTGATGATTTCAGTCGACCAGGACACATGGTACCTTTACGAGCGGTCGAAGGGGGTGTGTTATCTCGAAAGGGTCACACAGAAGCGGCTGTCGGTCAGTTTGTTTGACACTTGTTTGATGGTCTCAAAAAAGAAATCAATTTGCTCTCATCTGTCTGAACCACGGTACTTTTTTTTTTTAAACAATCTTTTCCGTTTTTTTTTTTTTAGACCTTTGTAAATTAGCAGGTCTGCCACCCGCGGGTGTTATCTGTGAACTGGTTAAACCCGATTGCCCAATGGGTTCGATGGCCCGACGGGACGATTGTGCACTCTTTGCTCGACAATGGGGTTTAAAAATCATTACCATCGAAGATCTCCATGATTATAGACTTGTGAAGGAGGGGCTCCATTAAAGTTGGACAAAAAATTGAGCGCAGCGCATTTCCAATATCCTTTCTCTCGTCATACCGCGTCGCGCTTTTAGTTTGAAGTCAACACCTTCTTCACTTTCATGGCTCCTCTGTTTTTTTTTGTCGCCCTCGATTTATCGGAGACAGCTTAGAGCGTGCAGTGTTTTGTATTCGTAAATCACTTTTGGGGGATTTAGTGCTGAATATTTGTATCAGAGTAGTAGACATTGACCTAAGCTGTTAGGTCGAAGCCTCCCGCTCTCGCCTTATAAGAGGACTTGGCACTTGCAACTTAACAAGTGACTAATTTGTATACTTACCCTAATCTCACTTCTGCTTTTCGAGTTCCTTAGAGATGGACTTGATGACACGTAGCATATGGCATGTATCTTTCATGCTCCTAAAACCTACTTCAGAGGACATAAGGTTAAAGGGGCCCGAGTGCTGGAAAATTCGTCATCTTTGTTTCTTTATTAGCACTCCAGTCTCTCGAGCAAGCCTGACAGGACCTTGCACCTCTGGCAATAGTCTTTCATGACTACAGGAGTCGCGTCTGATAAAAATCATACAAATGGACCTCTGCTCCTCTCGTCATCATTTTGCTTGCACCGTAATCACTCGCTTTCAATTAACTTTTCTGTGCAACTGAACGTCAGAGAAGCTCTAGGTAAATATTATTAGAGTCGAGAGGTTTTCCGAAGGGAGAGCGGCAGTAGGTCAGAGTTCACGTCGACAGTACAACTTTGATAGCTTGAATTCTTGTAGAATATCAACTGATAAAGGAGTCTGCTCAGAACTATGATGGGCAAGAGGAGGTTGGGAGCCCAGGGATATACACCCTCGTCGCACATAGGCTCCATCTACGAGTAGGAGGACGGAGCTCGAACTTTTGCTGATAGGTCAACTTTGAAAACCTTTTCGTCAAGCAGCCAGTTCCTTTCTGTGTTCCACCAGATGGACTGAGACCCGACATTGTTTGCCAGTCTTGAAAATACCAGGGCGTGATGGATGGTCACCGGATGAGGTATGCTGCACCATATTATATGATGTCTACCAGGAGCATTGGGCAGGTCATTGTCAGCAGCTATCAACAGTTATATGATAAGCCTATGCACACTTCATGGTCAGTCGACAGCTCACCTGGACCCCCTCATATGCATCGACTGACCGACCTCTTCCGTTTGGGCACATGCTCAATACGAGAAGCTCGTGACGGAAGGGGTTGGAGGTTCTTGAGTTCTGATCAAAGTTGGAACCCAGCTGCTTGTGATTCCCCGACATTATTTTCTTGGCTCACTCTCATTTTTTGTTCTCCGGACACGATTGACTCTGAAACACCAAGCCCATCAAGCATCCTAATTGTTGATAAGCTAGCGTGATGGGTCGAGCATCTAAAAGACCCTGCATCTTCCTTTTCTTATTGGGCTTGATAGTTGCTTTCAGGTTGTATACGTTTATGAAAGTCCAAAAGTCAACGACAGATGAGACTTTGTATGACAAAGTGGGTGAGTACTCTGGTTACGGATGTTGTTCCTCTTTGACCTACTTCCAATCTCATTCAACATTTGACTCCGTATTTCAGATAAGAAGCTCGATGAGCCTCGGGACTCTTTCTTGTTTGGGAAGATACGGCCCCTCATACTTGCTCAGAAAACCGTTGGAGGGATCTCTTCCTCTAGCCTCTCGCCTCGACCCACCGATAGATTCGGGCCATCTTTCTTTTCTTTCTCATCAACGCGTGATTTCTGCCCAACGAAAAATGACAATAGGGCGTCCACCATCATCCTACGCCCTGCAGGGATCTTAAAAAATTTGGAAAAACGGACAGCTCAAATGCCCACTAGAAAGAACGAACCCTTGCTTACCCCTCTTCTCAATAAGCCAAAATCCCAGATCCCAATGGGATTCTTTACACGTTTGCTTAGCTTGGTTTTCTCTAGTGAAGCTTCCCCATCGTGCTCGATTTACGACATCGAAACCTCTTCATTTCCCGCGGACTTTGGTTTGGATTCTAATGAGGGTGTAGCGCAGGACTTTCACCGGCCTGTACTCATGTTCGGGCTTGCATCATCGGTAGCTAGACTTAGTGAGGTAATCCCTCTTTGGAAAGATTGGATGGGTAGAGATGGCAAAACTTCCGAACCAGATACTCCGACCTCAGCACTGATCCTAGCGCCTGCAGACGACCCACTGGAACAAATACAACAAACACGTTCGCAATTCGCAAAGTCTGGCCTGAATGTCGATCTTGAAGTCGTTCACACTTTACGTTACGAAAGGCGTTACTTTGCCCTCGTACGTTGGCTATGGTATACCACCAAGGAAAGGACTGGAACGGAAGAAGTAGATTGGTACGTTTTGTGCGATGATGACACCTACTTTCTCGATATCGCCTCGGCTCGTCACGGAATACCAGCACTCCTAGATCAGTACCAAAGTCCAAAGAGCGTTCCGTATCTTGTCGGATCTCTGAGTGAATCTTCAGATCAGCTTCGTAATCTTGGGGAGATAGCATACGGTGGCGCCGGGATTTTCATATCCCGTGAACTTATGCGGATGATGAACCTACCCGGTCAATGGGAAGCTTGCGATGAAGAATTTGCTGAACTTTCGGGTGGTAGGTACCAAGCTTTGCTTTACGTTATGAGAAATGTATAAATGAAAAGCCAACACATACTAAAGCTAGCTCATATTTGAAATTTGTTTTAAAGGTGATATGATGATCTCGTGGTGTGCGACACGAGCCATGAAAGCGATTTCTCCATCTCAAATAATCTCTCTCGAGCCAAGCTTACATCAAATCGATGTAAAGGGTGCAGCTCATGGTATATTTCAAGCTGGATGGGAGTTTGCTAGTCTTCATCATTTTCGTTCTTGGTTTTACTTTTTCCCTAGCACTCATACTTATGGTCCTCATGACGAGATTGAGATAGTAAGTCTGATTGGCTTCATCGCTCGCGTCATTGGAGCTTCGAACTGGGGTCGACGCTTTGTCTGGAGTCTTGATAACGGTGATCAGCCTGCCGAAGAATTACTGGTTATCTGCCTTGGCTTCAGCATAACAAAGTACAATCCAGGGGTGATTGGAATGAATGATTTGGACCGAGTGGTACGCCATCCAGCGAACAATTCCACTGACAAAAGCCTAGTACCGGCTGAGGCTGATAGTTTTTTCTTTTTTTTGTGCTATTGCTTGAACAGGAGGAAACCTTTGAGTCTGCGAATCTTACCGTTCCCACTCGTCCAAGAATAATCGAAGGACAAGGAAAAAGAACGTTTCTAATAGCCGAAGCTCAGTTACTACCATCAGAAAGCCCTGAAGGCGGTTTGTCGAAGTACTATGACGTACGTCGCAATCCGGAGGTACCAGTTCCAGAAGTATTGCGTATGCGTTACATTGATTCGGAGGGCGAGTCTCTCGAAATCATCTGGGATCCACGAAATCACGAGAACCGATTGTGGAGCTCCGCAAAACCGTAAAAGGCCACAATGAACTCCTGCGAGTGACTATAGAGCAGTTTCTTTTACAATTACAATTACAATCACAATCACATATATATATATACTCCTCAAAAAGACTTCAATTGTGGCATTTTCTTCACCCCCTAGACTTCTTCACAGCAATCTTAGACCCATAGCTCTCATCTCTTTATTTTTTAGGTCTAGTCAAATCATATAGATAAAACTTTTTTTCTCTTGAGCCAATAATGGTATCCATTTGTTGAGTGACAAGGACATTATGAAATCAAAATAACTAAACCTCCAACTCTGCCCATA
>KI570294.1:24327-43683 GCA_000500245.1 Cronartium ribicola 11-2
TTTTTTTTTTTTGAGTTACTGCAGGTCAACAGAGCGCTACTATAGTCAAGGAAAAAAATTACTTCCTTTGTGCCACGAAATCATTACATGTTTCCTGTCAAGTTGATATATGTTGTATGCTTCAAAGCTTGATTGATGTAACAGTATTAAAAATTAACATATATTCGTAGTAATTCCCAGCGCCCAGTCTAGTCAGTATCTAAAGCAAAAGTAATAGGCAAAAAACACTATTGTCCGTGAGCATGAGTGCACGGTAATGTACTGTACTTGAGGTGTATCCACTGTAAACCATGAAAGCTTTTGACAACCCTATATCAAGGAATCTAGACTGCTTTTGCACAAGTGCAAGATCCGTGAAAATGATCTTAGTACTGCTATATTGCGTGGTGCAGTATATGGGTAGTGAGGTAAAAAGAATCCATTTATAGTAAAACTTGGGGAAAGATCAATGGAGTACCCAAAAGTTGAGAAAACACCTTTGTGTGTAGGTCTGGGAAGGTAGCAGTCAGAACATCTCTCAAAAAAGAAATTGCTCAGTAGCAATTTGAAGAGTCCATTTTCCAACAACAATCATGGTGGTGAGAAATCTCAAAAAAGATACAAGCTATGGGGCTCTGGCTGCAGATCTGAGAAGATCTATATATGCCTGTAGCAGGACTAAAATTAGTGTAACTTGATACAAAGTTCCCCAGACTTGGGATTGACATCTGATTCCTTGGTGGTAAGCTGAATCCAGCTTACTTACATCTAACAATTGGACTTCAGGAAACCCCCTGGTGTCCTGTAATAAAAAGTCTTGAGCTCGCAATCACACGCTCCCGGTTTCCCGCATGTGAAAGGTCAATCTGGATCGTTTCACAGTGTGGCATGCTTATAACGGGGCCACCACAAATCTCGATTTCACTTGAGTTTCAGCCACAGTTTGACATTCCACCGCAATTATTAAATACTTATTTGGCTATGCCTGACTCTACTCACACCACTTTGAAAAAAGCTCTACCAAAACAGCCTGTGGACGCCAATGATGAATCTGAAACTCCCGCGATCCCGAATCAACTCGCGTTTACCTATGTTTCAAGTCAATCGAGAAAAAAGAATGTGCGCCGCCGAAAGCCAATTAGCGTAGATTCTCGACCAGAGATGATGGAAAACCTCGTAGAAGATGATCACTTAAAACAGCACAACCTTGGAGGTGATTCTTGTTGTGTGAGCGTAGATATTTCAAAGGATGTCGTGTCGGGTACCGGTTTTTCCTACGTCGAAGCCCGATCAACCAAAAAGCAAACAAATAGGCGGAAGGGACGTTCGTATAGGCTTGGAGCACTCCTCAAGTCCCCGAAATCAATGTTTCAAATTTTGGGAGAAAAGCGTGAGAACATCAAGCGAAGTCTTTGGCTAGAACATTCATCTAGTCAGTGGACAATCAACTGGGCTTACACGTCTTTTTCTTATGTTCGCGTCAAGTAATCAAGCTGAGACGAAGACTCATACTTTGCATTCACCCATATACCGAAAATATGATACAGCGTGGCTCAGTGAATGTCTTGCTCGACCCGGCGTACCTTCACCGATACTTCGTGTGCGATGCCTTGCACTGGGTCCGTTCACACCAGACGACTTGGAAAGCTCAACGGAAGATGGGACCTCTGAGGCGCAGCTATCAACGATATCCCTCAATATGTTACGCAGCGGTCAATATCAGTTGATATTTCTCCTTGATGTTATCCTACCACTCTTGAAAGTCAGCTCAAGCCTTTTTGCAAATTGCCCCAATCAAAAGCATGACTGAGAGTTAGAAATTGCACAGTCTCTCAATGCAAGGTGCACATCAACTGGTATTGCCCCTTTGATTCACAAACCCGAGCTAGGGTCACAAAACTTGGATATTCAAGTCTCATTTTACGACCCCGCCTTCAGGAAAAGTGATAAAGCATATCTAAGGGAACTTGGGCATGTGGTTCATGATGAGGTTAGTATTTACGACATACTTTGGCTTTCCTATATGACATTTTGTGCCTTAAGAGAACTGATCCTCTTACCATTGCTTGAGGGTGATCAGGAACAAAATTTGGCTTGCGATGAAACAACCTTTTTTTACATACCACACGGTCCCATGAGTTTGTATGTTAGACTTCTTCAGAAAAATTACTGTTCCTCAAAGTTAGAGGGACTAGGTAATCTGCTTCTCTTTGGTAACCATCTTACAAATTACCTGGATTCACCTCGAGGCAAGAAAGACTCAGGCCTCTCGTCGATGGCAACGATTCTGGGTAGGCATTTCGTTCATGACAAACCAATTTCTCTCTTTTTTTTTTCCGCTTATTTACCGTTTTGGGATACTGATCATTGGAATCGTCACAGAAAACCGGCAGCTGGCGTCGGATTACCCGCCAAAAGAGTTAAAAGCACGCGAAGGAGGACCTCCGGTGTTCAACGATATGTGTCTACAATGGTTTCCCGCGAACCCATAAAATTCATGGACAGTTTGAAAGAAAAAAAAAATGCAAAGGGGATCAGGGAATCTTAAGACTCAATCATTGCTTTCTAAGCTGGCATTTCAGTCTTTCACGCATCTTCCAGTATGATACACGGAGCAAAATTGCATTCCATTTTGCGGTCAAAGATCCTGCCATGATAGCAGTTGATCAGTGAGTAAGTTTAATGATTATACATTGCTGATTGGCCATGGGTTCAATGACTCATTCATAGAAAGCCAAATGGGGGACGAGCGTATAAGTGCTTGCGATAGACATAAAATGTATATAAATATAAATGCAAAACGAAGAGAAAAGGAAACAAAGAAAACCACCTGATAATACTTAAAATCGCTGGAAGAAGATAAAAGGTCCATGCGTGTGACTTTGAGAACCCAACGTCAGCTAACAAGGCTTTTAAAGCCGACGCCGAGGAGGTGGGACCTTTTCACACGAGGGTGATCATCACGTATAATTGAATGACCCAAGCTTAGTAAGGTCTTAACGCCAAACTTTTAAAAATAAACACTCAAGTTTTACAGACCCTGCCTAGATTGTAAGAGAGACGGTTTTCGGAACTTGCGCCAATGAAAAAAAGATGATAACCTTTGAAAGAAATTTCGGATTCATTGTACAAAAATTTCAGCGCCGTTGGCATTTTGATTGATCAAAATCGCGCGAATCCCGAGCCGTTACCATGAGTAATTAGACTCCAGCCCTAATTGGAGATCTAGCATCGTACCCCCGTTGAGGCATTCGAATATTGTTATGGGCTGAGGAGTGTTTCGAGAACATGGGATCAATATCATCATAATAAGTCGCATAATGGGAGTCATAGTAAGGGGATTCGGGTCGGAGAGGGTCATATATTGCTAGCGTTGGTGGTTCGGCGATTGCGTAGCCAGGTTTACGAGAAGGGCTGTTGAGTGCACTATGGTTTTGGGCCCATCCCGTAATAGATCCTGAAGAAGCCGATAGTGGTGCAGGTGATCTTTGTTGAAGGTCAAAAGAATAAACATTTGGTGAGATGACGAGCGGAGGGAGCGTGAGGCCGGATCCTCTACTGTACCGAAGCTGAGCTGATGAGTTTGGCTCAACTCGAAATTGCATCTTGGGAGGGTCGAAACTTGGGCGCGAAGAATTGATTAGGGAACGGTCAGAGTTCCAACTGGTCACTCGGTGGGAAACCTGATATGATTTCTCATTAGCTATTTGGTTACTGTCCCAGTCTCCTTCTGAGGTTTGCGCGAAAGCGCTCAAGGGTGTATCTCCGTGTCTGGTCCCCGCGTTACGGAGCCCGTTATTGACTGCTCTCCCCCTGCCTACTTTATCGATGGACATCGACCGAGCAGCGTTTTGATGTGGGTTCCAAGGAAAACCTTCAGGATAGTCTTTTGCATCGGCGAAAGACGGCCTGTGGGCTATATATTTAGCAACATAAATGATGACCAATAGGACCAAAATAACTGATGAAGAAGAAAAAAAAAAGGAGATGTTCAGTGAAGGACTTGTATTGTATTGGACAAGATAATAAGGATGAAACAATTACCTGCAACAACTGTGACCATGATGGCGAGGGGAAAAGCTCCATTAGATGGCTGGAAATAAGAGCTGAGGTTTCCAGACACATTGTCAGATGTGGGGGCATTTGGCGAGCCGGAAGGAGTAGATGAAGTTTCTGCGGTTGAAGGGGCGGCAGCGTGGGATGGTGTGGTAGACGCAGAGAGGACCGTGCCTCGGGCATGCGTAGGTTGAGCAAGTGCTGGAGTAGTAGTCAATGAGAGTGAAGTTGCATGCGCAGGAACGTTCGTAGCCGTGGGAGTTGGAGAAGCAACGGTTTTGACATGGGCGTCATTGGACTCCATATCAAACTCAACGGGGTCGTTCAAGCCAGCTGGTGAAGAAGACCTGTCGGAGACATTGTCCCCAGAGCTCAACAACGACGAATGTGAGGAACTTGCTGGTTTAGAAGCGCGGCGTGCCAACGATAAAGAATTGCTCGGAAGACGATAGGAGGATTGAATATGAGATGATATCTCTGAATTTACTTGAAGGACCGGAATGTTGGAATCTGTGGCAGTGTTGCCAACTTGCATCAAGACTTGGTTCGACGTTGAAGCCGGTGCAGGGTCTTCAAGGAGGAGGTTTTGGAGGTTTTGATGGATCTGGTTTAATTGCAACCCCTTGGTTATCCCGAGATCAGGTGCAAAAACTGATTGAACTTGAGGCCATGGCTGATTTTCTACACCATGAGGTGTCGAAAGAGGCTGACGCCGGGTGAGATGAAAGAGCTCATGACCTGGCTCATTATCATTTTCAAATTTCCATCGTCGAGCGCGGAGGACTGAGTTGTTGGAATGACGACGAGGTTGGGCGAGAGTGAAGGAAATGAACGATAAAGCACAGAAGGTAGGAATAATCTTCATCTTGGTTGCTGAGAGAGGCGACCGGCACCGGCTTTTGTCCGTAAAAGCAAAGGGTTACGGGAGCGGAAAGTCGACTAGTCTGTGGAGGAGCAGCTTGAGGGAGTTCGAAGGTGGAGACGTGTCCTTTGAAGTGCTGATTACTTGGAAGTTGGTGTATACTGATAAGGAAGGTAGGACGGCGAGACAGACCGCGTTGAAAGAATGAAGTTTTAAGGAAATGGGGATAAACAAACTTGAGTTTGGAGGTAAGGAATTTGGTTGTGCTCGATTAGTTTTGACAAAAGTTCAAAGGTCGTAGGCCGAAAAATCTAAGCACAGGAATGATTGGAAGGCGGACTGCCAAGACTAGGAAAGAGTGGATGGAAGATCACTCAAGGCCCGGCAAGAGCTGAGGTATCCTAGCACCAGAAACATTAACACCTTTCCAATGAGGCAAGGTCTATTGCGGGAAAAAGGGCAAGTCTTTTAAATTGTTTGGACCAGACCAAAGACCATGCGCGGTGCAGCTGGCCCGGGGTCAAAGTGGGTCATGCTTGGCATTAAAGGCGTGTCAGTTGGCCCGTGATGTGCCAGCTGAAGGTTTTCCCTTCCAATTTCCCCTCAGGGAAATGTTTTTGTGTCGGCAGTGCAACTGGTTTCCTCATCGCGGTCTGGGTTTGGCTTTCTATGCTTGAACGGTTCTAAAGGCCAATGCTTCCACACGCGTAACCTGAATGTATTTAGTTTGCTCGCAAGATGTCGGGTGGCCAGTCAGTCATGGCGCGCACCGACAAGTTAGAAAGCGTCTTCTGAACCGGTGGTCAAGCAAATGCATCCGTTATTAATGAAGACGCATTTTTGTAAGAAGTTTAACAAGAAGAGCGATACGTGGTTTGTCAAGAATGGAGTTGGCCCAATTGAGATTTACTTGTATCTTGTTGTGTCATACCTGCTTTTGGAAACGTTTATGCCAGTGTCCATGTTTAGGGCAATACAGAAGGAAATGTTTCACTGACTTGGGATGTCCGTAGTCCTCACACCTATTGGACTGAACACATTTTTGTTTTTTCAGGCCAGCTTTGAGCAGGCTGTGATTTGACCTTAGCTGAAAGATGATGGCTGCCTTTCCTTTTTCTAGTATTTCTAAAGCACAGGCAACTTTCTGAGGTGATGTGTGAAAGCCTTTCCTTGAAGCTGATAGCTTCTGATTGTGTATCAAGAAATATTCACAAGTTCCCAGAATCTATACCTTCATGGCCTGGTGTCCAGTAAATTCATACGGGTATTGCTGTTGGGAGATTTCAGTTTTTTTTTTTTTACAAATTTGACAAGATAAGTGGTCTTGCTTGTAGAGGGAAATGGGCTGCCCGTATGGCCACTTGGCTGACATTGAAGATAGCTAAGCTCGTTGGTTTATTTTCTATTTTGTCTGAAAGTAAGGTCTCTTTACAGATAGCTAAGGCTTGCGCTATTTCAACCACTTCCATCTTGCTGTTGGTGAAGGCGCCCAGTGAACCATAGGATCATGTCCTGGTACTGGTTTTTGTAGCAGCAACTGCTCCGCCACCCGGTTCTGTGAGGAGAGCTCCGTCAGTAAAAACTAGCAACACACCTTCTTGTTCTTCTTCTAATTGTTGTTGTTGGATTTTTGCCTTAGCTTCTTCTCTTCCAAGATCGAAGTTGACTATTTTGCCTATGGGCTCTTCCCAAGGTGACGTGGGGTACAGGTTGATGGCTTTGCATTAAGTTGAATGGAGCACTTGGAAAATGTCTAGATTAGTGAGTAGGTGAACTGGTCCCTTGTGAGATCTTGGGTTAAGAAGTTGAAGTTCATGCTGTAGCATGATGCAAGTTGGGTGACTGCTTGGTGCTGTCATCTGTTTGTGTAGAAACAAGTGGTGCATTTGTCTTGTTGCTGTCCAGAAGGGGAGCCCTAGACTGACATGGTCCATGTGTTCTTGGAGTGAAAATCTGTACGCCCCCAAGATCATACAGGTAGCTTGGTTGTGCATCATGCAGAATAGTTCACTCACCTTTCCCGTATTTTTTTCCATAATCCATCCTATACTAGCATAGGTTATTATTGCTAAAGTCTTCGCTTCCATTGGTCAAGGACCCCAGTAAATTTGATTTGGTCTTCAGAGTTGTGAGATGGTTTAATTGCCTAATTTTTTGATCTTTTCAAAATGACCTGTGAAGCTGAGTCAAGGGTCTAGCCAGATTCCCAGCCATCTGACAAGTGATGCGGGCTTGAGCAGGAGGGTTTCAAACGGAAGAGGTAGGTTATGATGGTTGCGGTGCATGAAGTGCATTAATTCTGCCTTCTTCTTCTGGTCAAACATGGCTCCTTTTTGTCTTCCCATATTTGATGGAGTTGTCTGATGTTATCCTCAAGTTGTTTATTGCTAATGCATGCATCATATTGTCAATAAATCCCCATGAGCAATGTTGACTAGTTAGTGTTATTTGCTTTGGACTAAGTCTGGATTGTAGATAATACAAAGTATGACCAACAAGGGCAAGCCTTGTGGAAGCCCATTCTCAATATTGAAGCTATTTGAAATGAAGTTCTTCAATCTTGATGTGGTGGATAACTGAACTAATTGACATAGGTGGGGGGGTGGCAGGCCAGTTCTTCTTCCATAATGTGTGTATTACTTTACTACTGTCAGCAGATATATAAAGAAATTTGACATCTAGAAATACAGCCAATACATTTTTTCCATCTCACCTTTGAGCTTTAACCCAGGTAATGAAGATAAAAATGGTGTTGTTGGTGCTGCATTAGCATCTGCCTCCCATATGACCTGGTGTTTGCATGTGGTTTGTTTCCGCCCAGTGGGAGATTCTTCAGCTACTGATTACCTCAAATGCTTTTCCTAGACACTGCAGGAGAGCTATGGTTTGGTAAGCCCTTGCCTCTGCATAGTCATCTTTGTTGGATTTTCTGATGATTGTTATTGTTGCTCCTTACCATACTTGGGGAAGTAATGTAGTCTACAGGCTATGTTAAGGACTCTAAGGAGTACATATTTAATTATTGGGCTTGAAATTCTTATCAATTCATTCGATAGTTTATGTGATCCTGAGGCTCTTTTCAATGGTAGTTTATTGATAAGATGAAAACATGTTGAAGAAATTCGAAGTGCTTTGAAACACGGGTGAAGACTGACAACACTGATAATGATGACCACAATATATGAGCAACCTCCTACACTACTCTCAAAGGTATAGCTGACCTAAAACAAGGTACAGTAGGTGAGGGTTTAGAGAGTAAGATGTGCGTAAGTGAGTTGATCCTGGTACTGCTGATTAAGATCTCTTTCCCAAGATGATTTATTACCTGATAATGATGACCACAATATATGAGCAACCTCCTACACTGCTCTCAAAGGTATAGCTGACCTGTCAACCCGAATCACACAAGAAATCAGATCAAGAGTGAAGAGAAATTAGGAACAATTGTGGGAAACAACTCAAGTACCTAAAACAAGGTACAGTAGGTGAGGGTTGAGAGAGTAAGATGTGCGCAAGTGAGGTTATCCTGGTACTTCTGATTAACTAGACAGCGCACAGAAGCTTCACCAATTCTTCCAATACAGCATAAGAAAAAAGAAAGGAAAGGTTTGAAAGAGAATGAACCGGGTTGATGAGTGTTATGAGTCCTGGGGACAGATTGGGTAACACTTAGGGCACATGTACATGTCACAGATTGCAGACTACAGTACACGCGGGAGGATCAGAGTTTCTTCCCTCACGTTACAATCTCATTATATGCTTGCTATCTGACGAAGACTTATTGCACGTGCTGTGTCTTGTTCTTGTCTTAGACCTTGCTAGCTAGCAAGTCCTTATAATGAGTAAAAGAAAAGGGAGTTGTACTTACAATCTCTTTCCCAAGATGGGAAAAAGATCTAAGTACCTGACTTTTTTCTCTATACAGTCATAACTCCGCAAGTCTATAGCATTGTAACCCCATGCCCCCCCCTTTATCCATGGATTATGGGTTTCCCAATTTGGGAATTGGAAGGCATGAGAAGTTTTCATTTCTTCATGCCCCCCTGTAACCCATGGTTTAGGCGTGTCCCAAATGTATGGACTTACGGAGTTATGACTGTATATATGTGTGGTGTGTGCTATTATCTTTACCCCTTCTCTGGTTTGTTGTGGTTGTGGTGTTCCCTCCGTGTGGTGATATCCATGCGCTATTATTTCCATTTTTCTGTGTCCATTGAATTGATACATCTATTACAGTGATTTTGTCGATTGGATTTCAACACATGTGTTCACTTATATGAGGGATGAGATATGAAGTTTTGTTGTCTAAATCTTCCTAAAAGTCTGGGATGTCTGATAAATTTGCCTCAGTACATATTACTGATGTACCTTCAAATAAGAGTTGTGCTTGTTCTTCTTTATTAGTGGCTAAGGAGTCGTCTTGTCAATAGAGAAGCACAATTTCCCCTTAGCTGGAGGGTTTTGTGTAAGAAAAGGCCTGGAATATGAGGTTACCAGAACAGGTGGCCAAAACTTTTGTCTAGTGATCCTGTTTGAGCAGCAGTCTTTCCTGTTTTAGGTAAGCTTGCCAGTTATTTTAGCACTCTCAAGCTTTGGGTAGTTTGCTGAGCAGCATCCATTGTCTTGCTCTGTTTCTATTCTGTAGAATTGGTTCTAAGCTTTTCTTATCCCACCAATTAGCTTTCAACACATCATTTTGTGTCTTGACTTTTTTACCTTAAGCATGGAAACAGCCTAATATTGCTTTTGTAAGTTGTAAGATACCATCATGTATGTCTTTTTTTGTTTGGGAACTTGTGGAGAGAGTTTCAAGTTGTGTTTCTAGAGTGGTCCAAAAAGAAAACATCAATGTCAGTTAATTTAGCAGTGTTTTGGGTGTGTGGCATGGCCATTGAGGAAAGGTCAAGGAGACAGAAGAGGCCTTGTTGGTCCAAGCCAAAAGACTTAGAGAGGACATCATACCTAACAACTTTTTCTGCCAACATAAATTTGGCCCAAATCAGGTCAATCACAGAGTTCTGGAGTTCATGAATGCAACCTTCCCCTATGGGGAAGCAAGCTTGAGACCCTTAGATCAACAAGTGTGGATGAGCTTTGTTCCCTGTGGAATTGTCCTGGCTCATGAATTGCTTGTATGTGGTTGATTTCACACCTTGTGGTGCAGATTAGAATCCATTTTCAGTAAAGTTGGGACTTGTCTGTCTAGATTTTTCTGGAGCCAGGTAGTCAACTTTTGAACACCTTTACTATCCAAAAGTGAGGTATACCATGTAAGGAATGTACACTTCTTTCTTGCGTTGTTCTCACTACCTGTAAACAAAAAATTTATTACTGTAATTGAATTAGTCACATTTGAGAGAAACATGATTTTTGAGCCTGAGAAGGATTTGTAGACATATATACAGGTTTTATGCTGTATGGCCTGGTTAGTTGGTTGGTGATCAAAAGGAACGTAAGCATGCCAAGTGGGATGATTAGGAACTTTGTGGTTGAATGGATTTGTCCACAGTCTTTTGAAGCAAACAATTGAGTAGTCAGTTTGTGCTAACACATGATATATTGTGTCTAGTTTCTTGTGACATTTTGAATGTAGTACAGATGTAAGATTTGCCTCTGAAGAAGTTGGTTTTGGGGAAGAGGGGTTATATTTGTCAGGAGCTAGTGGAGGTTGCATGATAGGACCAAGATTCATGCTGAAAGGTTGGATGATGGGTTCTTTGTGGGTAAGTTGTAGAGGACAGCAGGTGTTTAGCAGGGAGTGCACATGCTTCTTGATAGATTGGTTGGAAACTGGGCCTGAGTGGTTGATATTGTAGTGAATGCATTGGGCACAACATTGTGGGGCATTGGTGACCATACACTCACAAGTGTCATGGAAATTCACACAGTGTGAGAAAACATAGTGGTTTTTACAA
Source organism: Cronartium ribicola 11-2 (assembly GCA_000500245.1). Classification (NCBI taxonomy): domain Eukaryota; kingdom Fungi; phylum Basidiomycota; class Pucciniomycetes; order Pucciniales; family Coleosporiaceae; genus Cronartium; species Cronartium ribicola. Next base: position 35,140 of record KI570294.1, read on the forward strand.
TACCTGGCTATATCTCTTCTCTCCAAGCATCTGACACATTTAACTGGTAAGCTTTTATATTCTGAAAATTGTAGAAATATACTTCCTATTTTGAGGCTACTTTGGGAAATTTTGTGTGTTAATTATTTATCAAGATTATTGATGACAACTGCTCCTGCACTGTGTCCCATGAGTTTGGGGTGTTTAAGCCATTGTGCCAAGTGCAACACCTTTCTGTTGATGGCGTTCTTTCAGGTTATCTCAGTTAGGAATGTAGAAGATGTTGGGGAAACCATTGCTGGGACGGCTTGTAGTATGAATGGGAAGGTGACTAGATGTTTTTTGGCAAGATGAGTCTAATGGTTCTTGTTTTCTCATAGCCACCTAGTCATTTGTCTTGATTGAGTGTAGATTTGAATGTCTCCTGATGATAAAACCACCACTTCCTTAGTTTGAGTTGGCTGTCCATTGATATGCGCACCTATGAAATTCAAAGCTGCGGTGATAAGTTCCTCAATCTTTTCTTTGTGAAGACTATCAAAGGGATCTTTCTGATTCTTGCCTTGTTGGAAAATCACATGACTAGCTCTATATTTGTTAATGACTTTATGAGGTGGCACAGGAGTGGATGCACTTAAAATCTGTTTGGGGTGGGGAGTCACATGGTAGCACTAATAGCTGTGTTGTGTTTTTCTGGGGTCACTTCTGCAAAGGTGGCTGGGTGTGGTGGAAGTGGGTGGATGGGAAGCTGAGAGGCTAACTTTTGTATTCTACATTTTTCAACACATTTTGCTAGTTTTGGAGGCTCAGGCAAGGTTCTGGGACAAGATGGCAGTGCATTTCTGGAGGCTATGGGTGATAACTGAGATTGTAGTCTAAGGAGAAAAAGTACAACTTCCCCTTTTGGGTTGTAGGAGATACCTGCACCTTTTGTGAAAGGCATGCCACACTGGTGTTGTCAGCCTTGAGACCTGTTCAACAGTCCCACAGACTGTCAATGAAACAATTACATATACTAATAGAGTGAAATATGTAATCACAAGAATAACAAGAAGTGTACATAGGCAAGTACAAAGTGTAACAAGACATTTACACTTGTGATCATCAATGTAACAATAAATACACATAAAAGAACAACTGTAATAAGGATACACTTGTACCAATTACATCTCAGGCTCAGTATCAAGAGCCATAAGTATGTTTACCTTATAACAAGGCCTGTTAACAAAAGCCTTGCAATGTGAACTGTCACAGTAACCACAAGTTGAACCAGTGGTAAGATAGTAGCATGGGACAACCACAACTTGAGTCATAGCCTAGTAGTGAAGGAGAAAGCAGGCTGAAGGCTATATAAACCCCTTTCCCTGCTCAACAAAGGTTCTTCACCCCACCTTTTACCACAACCACCTAAACCCAATAGCACACCTTTTGAGGATACTTATATAAAAGTTATCTACTCAATAGTGCAAAGAGTTATAGGTGTGAGTAACTAGAAGTCACTATCAATTGGATGTTGACAAAGAATGATGATACAATGTCCAGGTACATTCAAATGTTCCAAAAAAAAACCATCAAACAAGGTTTGATAAAGAGGGCAAAAGTCAACAGTCCATTATTGGTCATCATGAGATGTGGGGTCAGAAAATCATAGAGTTCCAGTTGTGGTCAGGCTAGTGGTCCTGGACTTGCAGAGATTTCCAGAAAAGTTTGAGTTTCCAAATATGTGTTATGTATCTTTATCACACCCTATTACACCTCTCTTGAACTATTCATTGTGTTTCCTCTTTTTTGTGGCTCCCTGGAATCTCAAGTATTTGTGTGACTGTTTGACTCAATTCCCTTCTTGGGAAATGACACCAGATTAGCTGACAATACATCACCCTCAAACTTAACAAAGTTCAATTGTAAGTCCACCCTTGTATACAAGACCCCAAGCTTGTGGGCTGCAAGGTGAGTCTGTTAAGTTTGCATCACCCTCCAGTCTTGCTTTCAAATTGGATGCTGTATTTGAGCTTTTTTAGCAAGCTCAAAAAGCTGAATGTTGAAACCAAAACAATGCCATGTAGCTCACAAGGTTTGATTGAAAGTGGTGAGATTTAGCTTTTTGAGTTGATCTTGACTTGATATACTTGAATTAAGGTCTGAGAATTGTATGAAAGTGTTAAATTTGGATTTCATAAAAGCTGGCCAAGGTGGTTCCATTCCTTCCAAAAGCATTGCTTTCTAGCAAAAAAAAAAAAAAGATTGCAAGCAACTGAAGAGTTGCCAAGAGCTCAATCAGAAACTTTTAGCTATCAAGGCAGAAGCATCATGACAATTGTTCCTTTGCTCTGTTTTACAAACACCCAACACTTTTTTGGCTCAAGATCATTTGAACATATAGAGTGAATCTAACTTGCTTTCTCTTTGAAAGGGAACAGAAGGACAGCAAGTCTAGCTTTTAACACTACCAGAAAGAGAAGGTTTTCTGGACAGAAAACAAAAATGATGTAACACAAAAATATGTAGAAGCCAAGAAGAGAGCAAAAAATACCAAAAAATATGCATCTTGTTCCCCAGTTCTGGACCATCGAGTATTTTTTCATATTTTTAAAGTGCATATAAGAATAAACCCTTCAACTCATTAGATTACTGACTTGCAGATTTGATATGTGGCTCATAAACTGAAATTTGGCCCTGAACTGTTCAGGCCTCATTTGAAATTCTTCAAACACCCATAACTTCGGCAAACCTGCTTCAAACCCTTTGGCTCTTGGCGCATTAGTAAGCGAGTGTCTTCCTCAACATTATTTGTTAGGATGGTCATGTTCATGGTCCAGAACTAGGGAACAAGATACTTGTTTGATTTTTCTTGCTCTCTTCCTGGCTTCTACATATTGTTGTTTTCTGTCCAGAAAATGTAATCTTTCTAGTAGTGTCAGGAAATTTCTCTTGGTAGTATACATGTGGTGTTGAAGCAAACAATGACACTTGACACCTTGCTCAGAGGGCACAGATCTAGGTGCGCATAGAGGTTTATGAGAACCACCGGTGAAAGGCGTGGCAAGTAACTGGTTAGTAACTAGCGCGCCGAGGCCCATTGAGCTTGTACACGAAAAGATCGGCAAATAGAGGATACACTCAAAGGCAGCTTCCGACGGTTGGAGATTGCAGCGTCCATCGGCAAAAACAAAGGGGACATCGGCAGCGGACTACACGCGGTGCTTTGTTGGCATAGAAAATTGCAACTCGCATAAGACACGCATAAAAGCAGAAAGAAAACAGCCGCATATGTATCGGGCCCCTTGGGAGACCCCAACTATCTGTATCGACGAAGCGAAAGACTGTCGAAAAAGAAGGGAAAGTATCAGTGGCATATTCGGAGAAATGATAGAGGGCAGTTCGGGGACTCACGTGTTGTTCCGTCTCCAGACGGCGTTCTTGGGCTGGTGGTTGTGGCGGTGACCCTTGCCAAGACCACGGTTCTAGAAAGATATGAAGCGGTAGTTGGCCAACCGAAAAACGACCGCGATAGATAGCTCTGGCGTACCTTTTTGCCAGCTGCAGTAAGACCACGGCTCTCTCGGCGCTTGTGAACAGGGTCACAGATCCAGTTCATTCGAGGGTCACGGCGGACAGCCTTGTGGGATGGGTCGACGAGGATGACCTGAAATGATGTCCTGTCAGTACCAGAAGTGATGAGACACTTCGGGCTGTTAAAAAGACGAACCTCGTAGTATTTGTAGACACCATCCTGGTTGATCCAGTAGGAGTTCAATACCCTCAAGTTACCACATCGTCGAGCAACTCGCTCCTCGGCCGTTGAGCGGAGAGAGCGCTGGAATTTAAGGTGGTTGACACCTTGTCGGACAGGTTTACCGAAAGTTGCACCCTTCTTGACGGGTTTCTTTCGGTTTCCTCGGCGGACACGGACACGGTAGATGACATAGCCTTGCTTGGCCTGGTGAGAGCGGAAAAGTCAGAGTGGTTGGACCAGCGGAGGGACAGGCGATAGACGGCTACCTTGTAACCCAGACGACGTGCTTTATCCGGACGCGAGGGACGGGACGCACGGTGGATAACGTTGAGTTGACGGTATTCCCAACATCTGACACGGAGAAGGAAACGGAGGACGTCCGATTGCTTTTTCTTTTGAAGCTCCTCGATATACTTGTAGGCGCCCATCGTTGCGTAGGAAGCGTGTCTTCTCGGTCTTGGTCTTGGGGAGTCGGCGGGGGGGGAGAAGGGGAGTGCGTCAGGGTGGATGGTGCAATTTCGACGGGTCGAGGGGCACCCCGAAAGGAATCTTTGACCTAATTAAACCTAACCCATGCCGGGCTCACCACTGCAGCTTTCCGTAGCTTTCCGTGCTGAAGTGGTGAGAGACGCAAAACAAGTGAGTACCTGATAGGTCTGAGTTACATCTATGCTCGAGCCCATTCCTGTCCCCATCGGTTCTCATCGCCCTCTGGCACAACTCCCAAGAAGTCCGTCCAATCGCCTTCGTTGACTGGTGAGCACAACTCGAAATCTATCCAGTGTCTCTTTTTTCACCTTTCTTCCAGTGATGAATCTCCAATAATACCTTCGTTCTACCGATGTCCCTTGATCGGTGTGCAACTGCGGAAACCATTATTGATCACATGCTAACCCATGTCCTCTGACACCTCCCCAACGCTCTCTTTTCAATTTGTTTCCTTGACCGTGGCTTGAATTTCGAATCACTGACTTTGCCTTTCTCCCCACGCGTAGGCGCCTCGTTCCTCACTCCACGGAAACCATGATTGCGTTCCACCGCGCTCTCTACCACCTCGAATTCCCCTCTTCCCCCTTCTCCGGTCCTTTGCACCCCGTTGCGAACCCTGGGTATTTTTGCCACTCCTTTCGTTCCCTCTTCTCAACAAGTGCTGTCCTCGCTTGCTATCTCCTTCCATTTTCATTCTCTCCCGGCTTTTGTCGTACTGAGCTGCTTTCTGTCCGTTGATCCTGCAAATCACTCACTGCACCACCAGAGCCCATGTCTACTGTCAACAAATGACGCCCCCGATATGTCCGAGATTGGGTTTCTGTTACCGTAGACCCCCCATGATCTCCCTCTTTGAGTTCCAAAATCCGTTGGAGACGTGCCTTGCAACTCCCCTTTCCTCAAGACCCCTCAAGTCATGCTCTTGGCAGGGCATGCCGGGAATGGGGTGAATCCGAACCAATGTTACAAGGCCGCCCGATATAGGTTTTATGTCTTCCGGTTTGTTTTTCACATATGCTGCAACCACACCGTTTGGCCTTCCCAAGCCCACCCGTGACCTGTTGATACAGCTTGGTTGCCTCCCAAAAAATCCTGTGTAAGTAGGAAAATAATTTGAGAGAGGAACATTTCGCAAGATTTGTGCCTTTTAATCAGCCGCATAAACCCTTCAACCCATGAAGTGGTTGATTATATGTTACTACTAATTGTGAAGTAATCTAGATGCTTTAGAAACCCAAATTGTTTTCTCATCTGTCTCATTGATATAGGTGTTCAGTCCTCTGGAATCCAACCTTTGGATCCAAGGAAGCCAGTGCCCTAGAATCAGTCAAAGTCATGGTTCCCAAAATTGAGGCTGGCAATGTGAGGGCTGAGGGACAAGTATTACTGTATGTTTGTTAGTGCTGTTATCCTTCTCACACCAGAACTGCCATTTACCATGCAAGTCCCATGTGACTTGGCCCCAAATAATCACAGGTAAGTATGAACAGGATCTGGGTTAAATTGTCCTCTTGTCATGTCCATAAACCATCTTATATGGGTGGTCCTTCTCTCAATATTCTCAAGGCCATAGCTTTGCAGAGGCTTGTTGTGATCACATTTTATGCAGGAACTGTAGCTCAGCATTGCAGACAAATTTTCTTTTGACAGCAGCAGCCAAGGTTTGAATCAGGGGTAATCTGTCTACTTAAACTAGATCAGGGAGTTGGCAAAGCAGGATGCCAGAAAATATCAAGGGAGGGTTCTTCTTATCTGCACAGCTGTTTTTTTGCTTGGCCAGAATAGACCATTTGCAAGACCCAGTTACTGATCTACCATGAGTCCTTGAAGCTTTCCCAAAAACAGACAGGCTATGACCAAGAGAGGCAGAGAGTGTGTATAGGAGGGCTTTCAGCATCTGGAGGAGGAACAGGGGGAAGAGCAGCTTTCCAAAAACACATTCCAGCACATGATCATCATGAGCCATTCTTGTCTGTGGTGGTACTTTTGACTTGACCTGTGCTATCAGCTTTTGAAGGGTCCCTGATCAAGTTCTGGGCTCCACTGACCATCCCACCTCTCACCACTCAAAAGAAGCCCCACTCTTCTTAGCCAGAGAGAGGTGTGACAAGACTGAGACAACATGTACATGTGACTACTAGCATACCCCTATATGTGGTCTAGCTATATGTCTTGCTCCCTCCAACCTGGAGCTTCCATCCTCATCTGTCTTTGATGGAAGCTCCCTAATGGGCCGGGTGTGCAAGCAAAACAGGTCAGGAGAGACATATCCTGTCTGACTGCTTTTACATGTTAGTCAGCCTTTCCAGTGTGCAATATCTGCCATCTTTGATAGAAGTTCCTTGATGGTCCGGACATGCAGGCAAGATAAGCATGAAGAGATGTAGCTCACCTGACTGCTCTTCCAGGCTTTAAGACCCAGTTATGTGACCAGAAGCACAAGGCAACCTTTCTCAAAAAAAAAAAAAAAATCACTCTCCATTTTTGAAACACGACTTTATATTGCTCCCATCTGGACCTGCTGATGCAAACTTGATGAACAAACTACAAAAATACACCAAAATTACCAACCCCACCATCTACATCTGCAACCAACACCCCATCTTTTCATACCATAGATTCCAACACTTTGTTGGGCATGAGCTCATTGACCAATAAAACTCTTGTGCCCCACATGGAAACCCCATATGAATTGATCAACTTCCTTATGAAGATGACATAAATTGTCAAGACCTACCTTGTGATGCTTGAGGTAGCCAAGACAAAATTCATCAGTTGGAAGGCTTGCTTATTCATACTTTTCATTTGGGTATGGTTGGCATAAAATACAGGGCTGCCTTTCAGGCTCTCTCAACCACCTAGTCCAAGATAATCACCATGCAGAAGTGGGATTAAGTCCCCAAACTTTTTATGGCCTTTATAATGTGCATCAAAAGGAATAACCCACACCATTTGATGCATTTGAGGACTGATGGAGCCAGTGAATGCAAATATACCACCTTCTTGCAATGGTGTATGTCAAAAGGCATCTCAAAGGAAAAGACCAATCCATATGAGCACAATAAAAACATGTTTGACTGCCCCCATTTATTGGTCACTGGCAGGCCAGAGCATCTAGTTGACCCCAGGGAGATTTCAGATATATGCCAAACCACCATCCAATCTATAATGGGTGGAGGAGATGTATGGGCTGCATGACCTGCATGCAACATGTTCAGTGGGGTAACTGCATTCCAAGATTAATTCTGCAGCAGGTTCTATGACCTCCCTCTGCATTGTAAATTGAGCTTCCTGATATTTTTCTGCAAGATACACTTCTGTGGTCTTCCTCAATACCACACCATCTGTTATCCCATCCTTAAACTACCCTAGTATTTCAAACCAGTCAAGAGTAGTTGGAACTCTTACAGGTCATATTGAACTGTTCATAAAATGTTTTGCCATTGATGGTGTGCTTTGCTGTATATATAACTTCATATGAGCTGTAAATCTTTCACCCAAGAAGTGTAAAACATTCATCATATATTGTACAAGATGAGCTCTATTCCCAGTCAGGATTTCTTCTTCTTCTCCTCACCCCAGCCTTTTCTCTTTTTTATTTGGTCTCTTCCATGTCAATTTACACTTGTCCAGGAGCAGCCATACTATTATGTAAAATGTTTGGTCAGTTTTAGAACATGAAACAAAGCAAGGCCCAGGAAACAGGACCCCTACACTTGTATCAGAGTGAAGGAAGGCCAAAGGGTCAATTGTCACAGTGTCTGTCTTCCACACTCCCAATAGGTGAGCAGAGAAATCCTTCATCTAGTTTTGAATTTGTTTTCATTTTTTTTTTGGTAATTTATTTGGTTCAGTATGTTGAAATGTAGCTGTGTTATTTCCCTATCACACCTGTGAAAGGAGTAAATATAACTTTATGTAACTCATCACTCAAAACCTAGTGTATACCTCATCTTATACTGACAGACACATGCACCTCAAAGAATACTCTTTTCCTCATCAGTTCATTTATTGTCAGGAGGTGGCTTCTGTAAGGCTACCTCCTGGCTGGAAATCAGGGAAGGAAGAGTCAAGGACTTAGTCCTTCCAGGGAAAACCTTTGCTTGGCTGCCTTGATGTTAAGGGTAGCTCTTGGATAGCTACCTAACAGAACAAGGTTGAAGGAGAAAAGGGGACTAAGACCCCTTTTCCAACAACTGGTTCTGGTAGTACTGGGAAGCCCCCAAGTACTTACTACAGCTAGTTGACCTCAAGGATGAGGATTTGGGATTATTTATTACTTTTCAGGGGAGGACTGGGTCTGGGATTTAATCTTTCACTCAGGGATCAGAGTTACAGTT
>KI570361.1:1578-15448 GCA_000500245.1 Cronartium ribicola 11-2
GGGACAAGAAATCAATTTTCAGTTGTTTAGGACCTTTATTTAATCGCCATAAATCCAGAAGAGTAGTCTTTGAGTATAATCCCTGACCTCTAGTCTAAATTCTCTTGCTCCCCTTGGTTAAAATACCATTGTAGTCCTAGTTAGTTTGAATTTTTGGTTTGTCCAATTTTGAGTGTCCTAAGTCTGTTGTGTGCCTCAGTGTGTGTTTGTGTGTGTGTGGTTCATGTCAGAAGCTAGTTTACTTCCTGGGGTGACCCATAGTCTATTCATAGGGCTTATTATCTACTAAATATTTGATCCTATCTCTGAATCTCTATTTTCCTGGTTATAAATAAATATTGATTTAGAACTCTCTCTCTCTCTCTCTATTTTGGAGGCATCTCTCTTGGTTGACTAACACTTTCTTTTCTTCTTGCCAACCTTTGGTTGGGGGTTTGATTGTTGCTGTCTTCCTTCCTCCACAGCTCTGCCTGCAGCACTCCCTGTAGGAGTTCAACACTGTCACACCCACATTGGTCTTGGGAATATATATACCATGTGTGGGGCAACTAAGTAGTTTGAGAGTTCCTGTACACAGGCATGATGGGAGGATAAATAAGCTGACCCCGTACATACTACCTCAACATGTTGTACCTAGACTGACCTGTGTTAATATCTCTTCCACCCAAAGTGAAAAGCATGGCCGACCATGTGAGCTGAGGGAATGAACCAAGCCCATTCCCAATCACTGCTTGAGAGTGTTCCGTATGTCTTGCAGGTGACCTATTATCCAACCAGCCAACTCAGCAGGTCTCCAAGAAAGAGCAAACAGGCCATCATACATACCATGGTCAGGCAGAGAGACCTCCATTACTTCCTTTAGAATTTGACAAATACAGTTATACTTCACACGTGAAGATTTTGACCCGATCCCAAGAGCAACAGGCCCGCCAGATGCTAGAAGCCAATGAAGGCTTAATCAATATGTCTACAGTCACAAGCAAGAGTTAAAAACAAAATGGACACACCTCTTTCCTTGTGAAAGGGTACCAGTTGGTGTTGCCGCATGTTCCCACAGTTGGCACAGGAGGATTCAGTGCTGTCTCAACATCAGCATCTGAGGGCTTGGAGTCGGAATCTGAAATTTCAGATGCGGCTTCTCTGAAACACTCTAGGACCCTGTCCATATTGACCCCCTTTTTAACCTCAACTGGATTGGAAACCGTCAAGTCCACAAATAACAACTTTTGGAAGTTGGACCCATCAGACATAGCATCGTATTTGTCTTTAGACACATCAATATCTTCCCTGCCTGAAGGTCCCTCACAAATACCCAGTTCGACCTCCCTGCTTGGTCCTGCGCGATTGGGAAAAGTGAAACCAAGTGCTTCCATATTTGCTTGTGAGAAGAATGCCTGAGGATTTGGCTTGATTCCGGGTGGTAAGTTTTTCTGGACCTTGGCTCTTTTCTCTTGTTCCATGGCAACCAGGTGACGGTGTATGGCACTATGAAAGTGCACACGGCGGTCCTTGAATGGTCTTTTGCTCGTGCAAGGCCTGCAAAACCATTTCCCTGCATTCTCACTGCTTTCGACCAGAATGAAAACTGCTCGGGGGAAGTCAGGAAAAAAAGTTTCTCAAACAAGACTGTGACAACTCACATTCTTCGCAATCAGGGTTGAGAGGTTTGGATATTGGCGGCATGACGGGGTGAGGATAGAGTATGCTGGCGGATGCTTTTGGTAGTGGACAATTGCCCAATGAGCCATGCTTGCTGTGTGATAGATAGAAGTGGATGATGTGGTTGCTGTAGTGTTGCCGGTGGGAATTGAAGACGTGTGTTGGTCAAGTGAGCATTTAATTGAGTAACTCATGCACCTACACGACGCGGGCGCACCCCCAATGATCTCTGCCGGCTTGGCCGCGGCAAGAGGCAAGAGTTCACTATGCTTCGCGCGTGGACACAGACAAGTTCTCTGGGGTTGTATCTCAGAGTTTCAAGCCTCGGACTCTGGCAAAATTCTGGGCTTTGCCCGGTGAGGATGTCTCCCGGCTTGGTCACGACAAGAAAGTGCGCGTGCCAACAGGTTCTTAATCACCTGCCACACACATAAGTATCTGCCGTGGTAAATGGAGCAGACATGTCTGACACGGCTAAGATGCGCGACATGTGTCGGCTCATTTCCAGCTTAACTTGTCTTGGTGATGACACGGCAGGACCAGCCGTGTGACTTGCGTCTGAGCCTCTGCCCCACCTTTGACCACATTTTTGCTAAAGACCCTTCGGCGGTGTACTGTGTTGTGAAAGAAGAGAGGGAAAAAAAGAGTCGAACAAAGGAACAAAAAAGAAAACGACCAAATTGGATCACTGCGTACTCAATACGAATAAGCTCTCAAAAAATCTTGGAAACAACAAACACAAGTAGTCCATCGAGAGAGGTGACAAGAAAGGAAGGGAATGGGTGAATATAGAGGTCAAAAAGTAAGAATAACAACTAGGTTGGTTGAGTGTGAAGGAGCTGAGCTAAGCCATGTGCGCGGACCGCGCTTCAAGTACGTGATGTGTTGGGCCGATGTTTCCAAAGCGAACACAAGACGAAGTGAGAAAGTGTTTTTTTTTCAAATATTGTGTGATAATTGGTGGAGGTAAGGTTGAAGACGGTCAATGTGGTAGTAATGATCGCAGAAAAGATTGATGGCCGTTGAAGACCAATCTTAAACTTCACTACCCGGTAAAACTTTCTCGCTTGTGATAGGGTTAATCTGACCAGTTATGAAGGACGAAGGATGGGCACGGCTTCGTCGTTGGGACACATTCATCGATTTATTAGCGGCCTCACCGGGCCAAAAGTATTCAAAACGAGCAGCGGGAGATTTCCAAATCGGTTTACCCGGTTGTCGGCGTAAGGTTTGATAGATGGCTGAAGTAAGGAGAAGACCAAATGGTAACGAGATAGCGAGCCAGCAGAGCCACGCAGCGACGAAGATGGAGATGTAACCTCGACAGATGAAGAACTTGCCCTGTGAATTCAAGTGGGTTTGGTAAGTGAGTAGAAGATAGCTAGTTGAATTTTATGATAATCACTACTCACGCAGCTGCTCATGAGACCGGGAGTCGACTGATGCAAAGACGTGACCCCACCTAAGCCGAAAGGATACCGAGGAGGTGATGTGTGTCAGTGAATATTTATCAAGTCTCAATCGATGCTCATGAAACGGAAAGAGAGAGAGAGAGAGAGACTTACCAAAGACCATGAGGGATAGTGCACCGGACCAAATGATTTCTTGTAAAACTGAGCGCATGAAGCTCAGACCGTATGTATCCAAATACTCAGAGTCAGGTAGCCAGGCAAGAGCCAAGGTGATCATGATGACCACAGAAGCGGTCATGAGCTCAGGAATGGCGTGTAAAAATGAACCGTAGTACATCCTGACAGAATAAGCTAAGATGACGGAGCTGGAGATGAGTAAGAAGGCGGATAAGCCGAGGAGGGCGATGTGGCAGTACCATCTAAGTTTGTGAACTCGAATGATTGGAGCATGAGAGGTCCAGGATGTGAGTCGACTGATCATGGTGAGTGTTCGAGGGTTAGAGAATGAATGGATTTTAAAATGGGTGTAAGTAATCTTGAGGTAAGAAAGTGGAGGAGAAGTAAAAAAATGGAGAGTGGAAAATGAATTTGAACCACTGAAAATGCAAAACCAGGGTAATTCAACGCCTAAATTTAAGTTCAAATTATTCAAATATAAGTCATAAGCTAGGGGTCATAAGCAGCGATCTGGCACGCGTATTATGAAGTGAATCCCTCAGTCTTTTCCGACCAGCCACCCACGAACACTTGATACGCATCTAGACCTCTTCCCAATCATCTTGGAACTTCCATCTCCCAGGATAAACAGACAGCCATACCGCAAACACTTACCTCGATCTCGTCCCCCCACCCAACTCAATCAACCTTTACAGTGGTGGCTCTCTCATCCCTGAATCCCGAGGAGGGGGTAGGGAGTGCTGCGCTCGGATACCTCCCTCCAAGTCAGCCTAGGCTCCGAACACGAGCACACGGCCTACGAAGCCAAACTTGTCGGCCTCTCGCTTGCTACTGTCTTGGCGAAAGCTTCAGCCCTCTCTACGACCACTATTGTCTTCCTTTTAATTGACAACCCAGCGTACACACAGCGGCCCTAACCATGTGTCTCCAGGCCAAAATCTAAGAGGCTGTTTCGTTGACTACCTTCATAAACTTCATAAAGCCCTCCCTCTGGCCACCGTGCACATTCTTTGGTGCCCTGGCTGCGAGGGTATTGAGAGCAATGAAGCAGTAGACCAACTCGCCAGAGAGGTAATCAAATTTGAGGACAAACTTGGCTTACCAGCCAGCCCTTTGTCCGTCAAACAACTGATCAATGCCAAGCTTAAGGACTCAGTCACTGACCCGCCACCGGAGCCCATTCTCACGTGAATAGGTGGCTTCTACAACCCCCACAAGACTTGCAAAGCCTTAGCAAGTCAGTCAAGGGGTTTGGTGACCTCTATTGTCCAACTTGCACCACCCAACAGGCTACATGCAGGTGATGCATTTCATGCATTTGTCCCGCCCATGCTGGATTTGATTCTGGATTCAGATGTTTCTAAGATGATTGTACTTGTGATATTTCCTTTCTTGGTTTCCAAATCTGCCCAACTCAATTTCAACCTACCCATTCCCTACACAAAATTTTAGCCTTTTCAACTTGTTCAATTTTTCTTAGCAGGAATATTCTTCATTGATCGGCAAAAGTTCAAGAGAAGTAGTTGTGTGAAACAAAAAATTCCAGAAAACCAAATTTACAAAATTCAACACACCCTTCTGAACAGGCAGAGAGCCTGGCACAAACAGCGCCTATTCTCTTAGCCAGGTTAGGCTAATAAGGTGCCTGATACACAGGCCCCGAATAATTTCTTCTGGCCATCCAAAGCAGTCCCCTTCCCCCACATAAACTTCTCCAAAACTCCATGGAGTACATGAAAAGCAGAGAGCTTCATTTTTTTACTGTATTTGGTGGGAGGAATGAATGCCATGCATGGCCTGCAGTTCAGATTGCATAAAGAGCCTGAAGAACTACAGCCACTTCAGGGATATTCTATGCAGATAGATCCCTGAGACTCAAGGGATTCTCAGGGAAACCCAAACTTGACGAGATCCCTTGCAGCACTCGCACTACAATAATGTTTTCCTTGAAGTGTGTCCTGCAAGGCAGACTCACAGGCAGAATTTGAGGTTTGTGGCAAGGTAACCCAAATGTTGTGGCTGGTTCCCTGGGTGGAAATCTTGCATTATGCCTGCAAGAATACCTTTCAGAACAGCATTTTAGGAAAACATGATGGCAGTTCTGGAGGGCCGCATCCCACAAGGGACTTGTTGATAAAATCTGATTTCTGGTCTGAGGATTGAGCTGTATTGGCTCAAAAATGATACATGGCAATTAAATTTCTTGGAGTCAATGAACAACCCAACTTCCAGAATATTGGTGTTCAATTTGGGCATGCAAGACAACATCACATTCCCAGATGCAACAGAATAGCTCATTTTTCAAACAGGGGGGGGGGGACCTTGGAAAATAACTTATTGCATCACATCTGAGCATGTGATATTACATCACATGTCCAGATGCAACACAACTATGCTGGTGGTGACCTTAGTGCCAATAAATGAGGGCATAGAAAAAACCTGCTACATATCCTTCAAGTCCAATCCTAAGCATACCTCTCCTGGAACTTGGATCTCCAGCAGTTGTTTTCAGGAGGTTTTTTTTTTCTTTTAAGTGCAATTGATTTTACATTTCGCACTATTTAATCCTATCTTTTAAAGATATAGTCTAATAGAAAAAGAGAAACTACAGACTAACTATACTGTATACACTCACCCCACCACAATACAAAGTCCAGTGGGTGGTTCTCAGGTTGGAGGAAATACTGTTGCAGTACATACATCTGGCAACAGCCCATGCATCTGGGACATACAGCTGGCATACACAACCTTAAAGTGGGGCAACCACTCCAAAAAGGACTGAGCATACCTGTTGTGAAACCATAAGTTTCAGAAGAGGTATGGCAAAGCTTGGACTTGGTGGATGTGTAGCAGGTCTTTCCTGTAGCCTTATTTCTTGGCACCAAGAGTTTTTCATTTGGCCAAAAAAAAAAAAAAATTGCAACATATTGATTTTTGAGCCAATACAGCTCACTTCTCTGGCCAGCAATATGGTTTTGGAAATAAGTAGCTTGTGGATCTTGGCCCTCCAGGAGCTTTGTGGGACTTTTTTACCTTTGAGGGAAAGCAGGATTGTCCGGTACTCCCACAAAATGAAAAAAGAATGACATTTATCAAATCACAAATTTATGAAAAACCTTGAATCAGAGTGGACAAAAATCAATTGGCCAATTGAGTACAGGTATTTAGGCCCTAGATTATTTAACATTAAGATTTGAGCTGTACAGTCTGGGTTATAAGCAACCCACCCTACATACAGTATTTTGACCAGAACATGGTAAATATGGATGGTCATTCTACCTTTTTTCACATTCTTTTTAGAATTGAGGATTGCTTTCCTCAAACTGAAAAGTCACTTGTGGATATACCAGGAAAGAAATTGTGGTCAAACCTTTACTGAATCAAACAACTTTCAATATCAAGGGGAAAAGAACTTACAAGTGAGTTTGAACCTGGGATCAACAGATCCTGTGTGTATCACATCCCTAAATCCAACACAAAAGGGAGATGCTCAAAGGTGCGTCCCCCAGAAAATCATCCTATTGCACTGGATCGGAGAATCCTATGTTGATTATGACATCTAAAGCTGACAAAAAGATGTTGTCAATGTCCTGAAAAAGAAGATCTGATTAATTTGTTTTCTGTGCTTGACCAAGCTGGTAAGATGTGCATACTTTCAGAGCACGCTCATGTTTGTAAGAGAACAGCATTCCCAAGCAAATTTTTCCAAGACAATTCTAGCAGATAAAAGTGGTGGAGTTTCTTTCACAAATGCCAATGAGCCCAATAACTTAAAATCGGGCACATTCACATTGCACATTTGGGTGACCTGATCAGGGACCAAATGCCCCTGAGAGCTCTATTATGACCAGCCATTGAGACCATAGTGTGCATGGGAGAGATGTGGAGGTACATTTGAAAGTACAGTGATTTTTGTAGCATGAATAGAAAGTTAATATAAAAATCTCTGCTGTGTATTTAAATAGCCACTCTCGAAGCTTCCATCAGTTGCAGGTTGTACCTCTTGGTGTCTTGTCTGTGTAAGAGGATCATAACAAGTCCTCAATGCCAGTGACAAAGTGGTGTTGGATGGTAAGTTGTATCCAAGGAAAATTTGGACATAATTGATCAATTCAAGTAGCACACTACCATCATGCTAATGCATCTGTTACAATTTTTTTGACAGTGGGATTTTAAGGGCAATCCTGATGTTATTGTCCTGGTTTACCTGTTGCTTGGGCAACACTTCTGTTGACTTGTAAGGTTAGTTGAGAAAAAGGATGAACATCTTGTATTGTACAGTAAGACAGAATTACTTTAGACATAGTTGCAAGTAACCAGTCACCGAGAGAAACTTTGGGAGTCTGCTTATTGCTTAAAATATACCATAGGCTACACATTTTTAAGAAAAAGATACCTTTTCCCTTTCATTTTGGTTGGTTTCACTGCCATTGTATTTGCCTCACATTCTACCTGCAAGGATACCTCACAGGACGGTCAGCATGTAAGGAAAACATCATGATAGTGCTTGTTCTAGTTAACTCATCTCATTTTTATTTTGGACCTACTGTATCACCTGGTTTGCTCAACAGTTCAACCACCACAGATCATATGAAGCCAACTGGTAGCTTTGCTTGTTACAGTTGAACCTCATCTCATATTTCCTTGCAAGGTATTCAAACCATACGGAAAAGTCCAAGAGCCAGGAGTGGCATTCACAGAAATCACTCACTTTTAAGCTTCACTGACAGTTAGTTATGAAGCTCAAAACCCGTTAAACTTTCTACCAAAACTCGCTACTACATGAATCCTTTCAAGCAAGATCCCTTTCATTGCATATCCCTTGCCCAGGGTTTTGTGAGGAGTCTCGACGTTGGTAGGGAAAATCTTAAACCAAAAGGTGTAAGTACGGTTGCAGAGAGGGCACAGCCTGGCCCGAGGCTGACGACTCGTGCCCATTTTCAAGTTTCGGGACATTTGAGGTTTCAATGGACAAGTGACGTCATCCAACTGCGCAAGCTGACCGTGTAATTTAAAATAATTCACCACCACACCAATTTTATTTATTTACCATTCTAAGCCAACAATCGGTCAAGTGAGTCATCGAGATTGAGGGACAATTTAAAGACAGTTTACTTAAAAATCAAAATAAATATTTAGATTAGTTCATTTTAGTTATCATAACACTTTCTCACTCCAACCAATCCATCTTCACTCACTTGGACCATTCCAAACCATTACACAGATGACTACCCAACATCATTTTCAAGAGAGTCAGTTTGCATTCTAAATATCATCCTACCTCATCCTTCATCTCACTCACCTTGCATGATATCCGCAGACTATTCCGGTCATAATCCGGTGCCGACAGTACAGAAGTATGAGGCGGAAATGTTAGCTGAACAAGCTGGTGTTCATCCTGACGTCGTCACGGATTCTTCGGCGACAGATGCCTACACCAATCATCCCAGCCAACAGTCTCAACCTCATCATCACACCCCAACCAAACCTCCGCCCGGTCAAGATCAGCAAGTTTCCGATCAGACGCCCGCCAAATCCGACCATCAAAATTCGAGCGATAAGGACGAAATCATGGAACGAATGTCTCGTTCCAAAGAAAACCCTACTAAGGCCCTCAAGCTACAGGGAGTACGTACAGTAAAAGACCCAGTAACGGGAAGTCAGGTGGTCATCAGCGACGCCAGATTGGATCCCCACGAAGGTTTACTCCCTACCAATTCCTTCGCTGTTTGAGCGCTTCTGATCTCATGATCTGAATTATCTATGGACTCTAACATTTGAATGGATACTGGCTTTGGGCTTTCCTTTTCTCTGATTCACAGCTGAAAAAAATTATGCTTTGACTACCGCCTCAACAGGCAAGGATGGTTCTGAGCGCATAAATCCGGACCCGATCAAACCCGGGAACATCTCTCTGCAACCCTTCCCACCTCCGGTAGGGATGGACGTATTGTCGCGATTGGGAGACATCACCACCAAAATCTCGTCGGTGTTTGTGATCAGTTTAGGAGTTGTGTGGCTTAGCACAGCCTTTGGACACGGTTTTTGGTCGTGGTTGTGGAAGACCAGCTTGGTATCGATCATTGGTATTGTTTCGGTCTCTCAAGTGGGGCTGATGACACGCATGTTGGAAAAGGAAATTGATCGCGTGAGTTTAGGTTTTGTAAGAAGATTCAGTGAAAACATGCCCTGAGATGAATCCAATATCAGGTTCGGTATGAAATGCATCGACAACGGGGTATTCAACACTCGCCGCCAACTCCAGAGTCCACAGAGTGGTTGAATGCATGTAAGTCTTGCGTTCGAAACTTTGTCAATATGGCGAACAAAGAACAAGTCACTAAGCCTACTCTGCCTCTGCACATCTAGTCATCTCTACCTTCATGGGCTTAATCAATCCAGAAATGTTTCTCCCAATTGTCAGTGTCACTCT
This sequence comes from Cronartium ribicola 11-2, assembly GCA_000500245.1. Lineage (NCBI taxonomy): Eukaryota > Fungi > Basidiomycota > Pucciniomycetes > Pucciniales > Coleosporiaceae > Cronartium > Cronartium ribicola. Next base: position 11,260 of record KI570361.1, read on the forward strand.
TTCTCTACTCCACCTTCGGCTACATAGAGGGCTCATTGTGGATGCGCAATCTAACCTGTGAACAATCATATTAATCTTCTAAAGGCCGACACAATCGAGGATGTAATGCAAGCCTCGTTGCCCAGTTTTATTGATGCAGTAAAAGTCTCCGACATCGGTCAAGGTGATACGCCTTTCCGCATCCTGGCCATGCGAGCCTTACCCGACAAGCCCAGCGATCCCGAATATCCCCGTGAAGAGTGGATCACCGGAGACAACTCAACAAAGGAGAATGACGTTGAGGCTCATAAACAAGAGGAACAGAGCGGAGACTACATTAATTATGAGGTCTCCTTCGCTTACCAAGCTCAACCTGGAAAGTCTGATAAATCTCGGTCACACAATATCCAGTGAGTACATATACGCGGCTAGAAATAGCTCATGGTCGGAGGTAGGAGCTCAAACTGATGTCTAGATTATGACACTTCACTCATTCCTTAGTCTTATGATTGAATTTTTCATAGGGGTATATGATTGGCTCCATATACCTATCCCAGTTTGTAAGAAATTTCTGCTTTATGAATTCCGTATATCGTCTCATTATCTGAAGTTGACATCTGGTCCCAACATCGATCGTTTGGGAATGTCAGGGATTCAAGTCGAGGGACTCGCCGGGACAGTTCGTCTGCGCCTTCAGATGATCTCAGAGCCTCCCTATATCCGTAACGTGCGTAGTGGTTGACTTCAGGAATTTTGACAGCCCGGGAGCTCTTGTTGAATTTTCTTTCCGATCCGACGCGGTTTGCAGTTGACTTTCACCATGATGGGAGTTCCAAAGATCTCTGTTTCAGCTAAACCGATGCTCCGAGCGATTCCCAATATCTTGGATTTGCCAGTCATTTCGGGGTTTGTGCAGAGCGCGATAGCGGCCGCTGTAAGGGTCTCTTAGGAACTCACTTGAATTTGAGCTATGAATAAAAAACTGACAGCACTGTTTTTCTTGTACAGTGCGCAGAGTATGTCGCCCCCAAGTCAATGACGATGAACATTCAAGAGATGTTGTCGGGATCAGGTGTAAAAGACACTACTCATGCTCTGGGCGTTTTCGTCATCACTATTCACAATGCCTCTGATCTTTCTGCTCAAGACTCGAACGGAATGTCGGATCCTTACATTGTCTTGGCTTATGCTAAATTTGGAAAACCACTTTATTCTACCCGGATCATTAAGGAAGAACTGAACCCTGTCTTCGAAGAGACGGCGTTTTTACTGGTTTCAGAGGATGAGATCAGAGCCCAAGAGGATCTTAGTGTGATGCTTTGGGATTCAGGTTAGCTTTCAAGAAGATAAGAAAGATATGTACATATTCATAGCTAACCTGTTGGTTTTGGGATGTCTTTCCTCCAAACACCTTGATAATTCATACAGATGAAAGATCCGCCGACGACTTGGTCGGGCGTGTTAAGCTTCCCGTGACTGAGATCATGAAGAACCCAAACAAATCAGAGCGTAGAACCGACAAGCTAAGAGGTTTCCAAGACGCCGAAGACATGCCGGGCACTCTGACTTGGTCGGTTGGCTACTACACGAAAGCCACCTTGGAAGCAGCATTACAACCAAATAAAATGTCTGATTCGGTTCATCAACCTGTACCAAACGGCGAACCACATGGGCCCAAAACGCCGGCCAAACACATGGACGTTACCACTCTCAACACTCCACCACCGCGACGGTGGAAATCTGGAATTCTGTCCATTATTGTAAGCTAGTCATTAAATCAGACTTTGAACAATAAACTCATAGAAAAAAAAAACTGGCTATCAGGTACACCATATCAACAATCTCGAGCGTGCAAATCTGAAAGGAGCCAGTGGCGATCGCGAAGGGGCAACGGGGCAAGATACAGCAGCACCCAGCGAACAGGACAACAACCTACCAAGTGGCTACTGTGAAATCATTGTCAACGACCTCATGGTTTACAAAACCCGAGTCAAGCAATATACTACCATGCCATTCTTTGAAGCTGGTACAGAAATCTTTGTTCGAGACTGGACAGAAACGGTTGCGAGAGTTTCAGTGAGAGACTCACGATTGCGCGAAAAGGATCCGCTCCTGGGCGTGATCAATATCGATCTCGAGGATTTGTTCGAACAGTCTGGTTCGTCTCAAGTCACGCAACTTTTTAGTTTACAAGAGGGTGTGGGATTTGGGCGCGCACGTATTTCGCTGCTCTTCCAACCCGTCGAACTCGATCTTCCCAAGAACTTACTCGGGTGGGATACTGCGACGCTCGAGATCACTTCTCCGATCACTGCGGAAGTCTCAGACGAGCTGGCCGATTTGTTTCGAAAGAAGAAGAAAATGAAAGTCAAGACATCGGAAGACACCTATAAATTTCCGATCCTTCAGCCAGACGGTTCAGAGACCGGAGGCGATCAAGATGTGCAGGGACCTAGGCTTGTCACTTGGAGCAACGGTACCGGAATCGCTGATTATGATCAATCGTTGATCCGCATTCCAATCTATGATCGTTACCAATCTAGTGTCTCATTCGAGATCGGAAAGAGTGGGGTAGTGAGCACTCTCGGGGCCCTTTTACCGATTGAAGATAGCCTACATCTTTCCGTCATGTGGCTTTACACTTTGGAAGATGATGTAGAGACGGAGATCAGGTTACCAATTCTGACTGGAAAGAAGCTCAAGAAGCTCAAACAGAATGTGATTGGCGATCGTGAGCCTGACCTATTTTACGCTGATATTTTCTTTTGATTTGCTGACAAAGAATTCCGTATCCACATACCTGAAACAGAAACCAAGTCGACCCATGATTACAAAGTGTGCGGGTATCTGAAATTCAAAGCTAGATTGGACCCAGGTTTAGACCCTGATCATGCAAAGTAAGATCACTTTCCGATCTCTCACATCCCAGTAGAATTTCCAAGATTTCAGGCTATAGACCTTTTCAGAGATATATTGAAAAGTTATGCGATTCTGATCATTTTCGTCTTCTTTGATAGATATGCAAACAGTGCAGTTGCGAGGCATACGTTTGAAGCTTTCGACAACACAGAGGGCCAAGCCGAACAGGCCTTACGAAATGAGCATGCAATGCAGCACAAGCGCTCGAGTACAAGCTCAAGTGGTAGTAGCATTAGTACTGACAACTCAGGGAACGGACTCACCAAAAAGCTATCGTCGGTATTAGGGAAGAAATCTAAAGAAGAAAAAGCTATTGAGGATGCTCACAAAAAATCTCTCACCTCGCGTCACCGGGGAGCGATGCAGTTTGGGCCGGTGCGAACGACGGTCTGGATGAAGGAGGGAATCGAAAGACGAGCGAGAGACTTGAAAAATCGCGTCACGGGTAAGATGCAAAAGGAGGGTGAGTGGTCCAGACCACTACCAATATCTATACATCCAAGAGACTTGTGTGCTGATCAACCTGTATCACATATTTTAGCCCAAGTCGAGACTGAGGGAAGGGCTTGAAAACGCCTTTCGGTCGTTCAAATTAATGATCACGAGAGAGGGTGCTTGGGCAGCTGGGCTCATATCAATCGCGTGCTTTGGCGTATTGCGCATTCACAATGTTGTGAAAATGGTTATGCCGATCGATTATCTTTATTGCCTTTCCCGTCCATATTCAATTTATCCCAGCTGTACAGTTTCCGTATTCAACGCAATCAAAGGTAAATGGACAAAATGAATTTTGTAATTGTCTCGCCCAGGCCCTTCTATGACTGCACTTATATCCTGTAAAAGTGACCCTAGCTCGCGTTTCTGTGAATCTGTAATTGAACCGGCGCTAGCAATTTATCACCCATGCTGTGATTCATTCTTTGCATGGGGCCGAAGGATGGCATATGTAATATTCAGGTTTTACATCATTGTTTGTTATACCAAGTCGCTGTGTTCTGATATCTTCCTCACCTGGGGCAAAATGCACAGGCCCATCTGCAAGATTGCAACGCAAGCAAAAAAAAAAATCAAAATCGGGGGATTTGAAGCAATATTCATGGGAAATGAAGCCGGTAACAAGCAAATTGATACTGAACACTAATTTCGCAATCAAAAAGCTTTCAAAAATTGTGTAAAGAAGATAACTCTTGTTTCTATATATAATATCGACTTTTAAGAATGCAAAAATCAGTGTGTGAGTAGGAGTTTGCTATCTCAGATTACTCTCCAACAAGAGAATGACCATAAAAAA
>KI570368.1:0-15903 GCA_000500245.1 Cronartium ribicola 11-2
TGTTGTGTTCTTTCTCCCTTCCAAGCTCTGCCAGCAGCTTAGCACTGTTGGAGTTCCACACCGGGTGTGAGCGTTAGACCAAGTCATAGAACTAAACAAAGTTTTCAACACATAAGATGATTTCATAGGTCTGATTAAGTCTCATAGATAATAATACTAAGTCACCCTCAACTCAGTCATAAGCTAGCACAGAGGTTGAAAAAGATGAGGTTCTCACTGATGATGATGAATTTGTGCTCACAATGAGCTTGACACTTTTAAGGATGATATCTTTCTCAACCATTCACTTCATGCATCATTAGGTTTTTTTTTTTGATATTTTGTTTAACTCTTCAACATTCAAGCAGCTACAAAGAAAAAAGGATGAAGTAGTTGTTGTAGACATAGGTATTGAACCTGCTAATTTGGAGTCCTGACAACATTTTCCAATTAACTCCTTTTTTAAATTGCAATTTAATTTCCTGTTTTTTTTTTTTTTTTGAATCTAATTAGGTTTCTGAGACCCATTTAGCATGCTGAACTCAGCACCACCCCCCCCTTGCACACACTTTGAGAAAACAATTACTGCACCTATGCACACAGCTTTTCCATAATGCCTACCAACCAGCTGAACCTCAGTGGAAAGCTCAAATGCTGCATCCAAGAAATCCTCAGATGACAGAATCCAGGGCAAAGGTGTTGGCAGTGTGGAACCCATTGGGGAAGATTATGTGGCAATTCACATTCTGCTTCCATATGAAAAGGGCCTGCCATTTTCTAATTACACTAGAAAAATACAATGGGCTCCTTGGCAAAATTTGAACAGTCTCTCTTGCATGCACAAACCCAGAGCCTGTAGAGGGACTTGGGTGTAATGTGTGATTTATGGCCTGTGATTAGCTTAACTAAGCCTCTCTCATGCAAGTGGGTTTGTGCTCTGAAAGAGGGGCTTACATCTAACTGGTAATTCTTTTGCATGAGCACAACAGCCCTTGACTCCTGTTATGTCCAGTTCTGGAATTTTCCACAAGTTGGCCACTAACCTATTTTGTGGCACCCTTCATTAAAGTTGTAGCTCTTCTCCAGTTAAAAATCCATGTGGTAGCCCTTTTGGAGAACAGGGAAAAGAACTCACTGAGCTGTGCCTGGGAAAGTCTGTAAGGCTGGGTGGTTATGAGACCTGTATTCCTGCAATGTATACCTAAAGTCTCCATACTACATCAAAACACGGAACAAGCTTCTTTGAAAGTGAGGGTGAAGGCAAGTCTAGCTTGAGGATAGCTACAAGTGTTATGAAGACTTGCACAAAGTTTATCAACAAGCTTTGTGCAAAAGTCCAGATTGGGACTTAAGAAGACTTGAGGACTGTTGTGCTCACAAAAGAATTGCCGCTTAAATGTAAGTCTCTCTTTTAGAAGGTGAACACATTTACATCAGAGGGGTTTAGGAAAGACCAACAAATATCATGCAACAGACCCGCAACAAACACACAATACAAAACAGCTTTAGCATCAATGATGACCCCGCTTGGGCTGATCGTCTACTAATCTTTCTTCAGCTCTTGCAACACATCAAATGAACTGAAAAGTTGAAACGAACACGCAAAAAATGTTTATTTTTAGCTAAAAACTCATCATCTTCACCAGTTGTAAAAACGCAGGTACAGATTCACAAATTCAAGAATGAAAAGGAAGAAAGGCTTGGAATGCTCAAACAAGGCTTATCCATATCTGTCCAAGCTGATATAGACACATAACCATTAACCGCAGAAAGCGTGAGTGTAGGTACCACCTTGAGCTGAATTGCGGATCGCTCCGTAGTCGTTTGTGTTGTGGAACGCCTGCGTGTTGGGACAGTTCCCGACAGCGCAATAGACTTTTTGTCCGTCTGGACCGGTGAGTCGGGCAGGGATATTGATTATACCACCGACGTAAGACACTGTGGATGTGTTTTTTATTAGCTTGAAGAACTAACAAGATGAATAAAATAGATCGCACTAACGATCCCAGTATACACGACCATCGGTCCCTTTGCCGTATTCGGAAAGCAAGGCATGCGAAGTGATTCCAGCGTCGTTGCAGACTATTCCACCATTACATACTCCAGTCTTGCAGTTGGCACCCGAACTGATGACCAAAAGAGAAGAAGTGAGTGGGGATGGTACGATCTAAAAACTGCAGCTGCTCAACTACACTCACCGGTCGCAGCCAGTTCGTCCCCAGGCGCGAATTCCGAGCTGATTATCGTTAACGCTAAAGTCCGCAGTTTGGCCCTGTTCGAGACGTTGACCAAACTTGACTGAAGTATCAGGCTGTCCGTTTGGAGCCTTACCGACGGCTGCCCAGACAGTGTAGCCGCACTGATTATGAAAGTGAATAGTGTAGGCTGATATATTAGCTGCGAGGAGGACAAGAGCCACAATGGGTAGAAGAGTTGAACAAAGACCGAACATGATAGTGAAGCTGAGGTGGTAGTTCTCGTAGATGGAGATCAAATGGATACAATTGAGCAAGCAGGGGATATGTATGGAGTGGATTGAGGCGGCAGACTGAATGCGCTCAAATGGTCTACACTTTATAGCCTCTAAAACTGTGAGATGTCTTTAACACTTGGTGAGTTGATCGATGCAATCCACTTCATCCACCCTTTCAAAGCGCTCACTCAACATGCTACATCCGCAGTTGCAGTCAATTCGCATTCTCGGCAACCAAAACCGGAACTACGCTCGGCACTCTTTAGTCAGCAATCTCACACAGCGACTCCCAACTTGGGCTGATTGGTGGCTTACCTCGTTCAAAACACCGTCAAGGAGTTAAGTAGCTCGTTGGGAGTGATGCCTGAACCTAGGCTTACACAGCAACACTCACTATATCAGATGGTCTTCGGCCGCGACTGAACCAAGGCTGACCATTAAGATTGACAGCATGACGTGGTCTGCACAGAGACCAACACCAAGTTTGCTGTGAACTGTTGTTCAGTCTGAGCGCTCATCCTAATAGCAGTTTCGAGATCACAGCATCAGTCAGCCAACTCCGTAGAACCGATAGCATTTCTCAAAGCCAAAGAAAGAATCGCGATCTCAATTTCGACCAGATGAGCTGAGGGGTTCGAGATAGAACGTTTCAAGGTGTCTGATGATGAACCTATAAGACTACCGCTGAGTTTTTCGCTCCCTTTCCTCATCGAAGAAGGCATTCATCTTGGCTTCAACTTCCTGTTTATCACCTCAATAAATACATTTCAACCTCACTCTCAGTCCTCGACAGTTTTCTCTTCGGTAAAGTCATCGTAGACAATGTTCCTTTTACATCTTCCCGTCTTAGTGTCCATTGTGGGTTTGGCTTCCTTGGTTACTTCCAGCTTACACTCGGTCACTGTAAGTCATCCTTGAGATACAATATTCGCTTGATCAACTACCATAATTGAACTTTAGCTCTTGACTCCAGCTCGTCAATAACTGTAAAACACCCACGACGATGCAACTTCCGGGTCGTGGTACCTACGGCGCAGGCCATTATAAATTTGATGGCGATATCAAAGGCGGAATTGCACAAGCCTGTTCTGACATCAACGGCCAAGGCTGTACCTCCATCGAGTTCACTTTGGTTGACGGGGTCTCGTCGGCCGATATAACTCTTATTTCGCCTCACCGATTTGATCACTCCGCCACCTTCGCGCTTAGCAGCAAGAATGGTGGAGCTAGTGCGACCTGCTCGAACGCAAACTGTGGAACCAAAAATGCGTTTTTTAAGTCTGACGACTACTCTGCTCAGCGTCAAGTTAATGGTCCTAGGTCTAGCATTTCCATGCGTTTTTGCTAAAGTGAGCTGTTGATTGACTATGAAGTTGATAGGTAGGAATGTTGAACAAACACTTTTTTAGATTTTTGGCTGACTGGTGTTTCTTTCGACTCTTTCCAGCTTGAGACCCTATTGAGAAGTAGCTTGTCTTAGCCAGTCTGTGCTGAAAGACTCGTAAACTTGAGGTTTTCGTCGAATGTTGTATCCTAAAATATTTCACGTAGTTGTTGAGGTATTTTAGGGGTTTTAAAATTGGAAACCCTATAGTGTTGTTTTTACATCTCTACTTATATGAAGTTCAAAGTTGTTCATGTCCTGAACAAAGCATGTACTTCAATTTGGTAAAGCGTTGGTTTTTCCGGAATACGTTTGAGTTTTCAAGTCTCGAGATTGATACTTTTTTTTTTGTGATTTTAACCTATCGGCCTTGCACTAGCTTCGATTTTGTTGACGCATACACATACAGCATGCTTCCTGCTGCGAGGGATTCGAACCGGACCATTCCATTTGCCCATGGTACTTACACTGGGAAAATGTGGGCACTGAGGAACCACAAGGAAGACACCTACATCAATGTTGGATAATGAAGAACTCAGAGAGAAAACAATAGAGACTTATGCCGGCAGTTTCAATTCCAATGAGGAAATAAAAAGACATTGTCAATGTCAGATAGAAGCTCACTTTACATAACGAACATACAACAAACATGCGAGATTATAGAACACGGGCTGTATAACCAGCAACATGCAAATCACATCACAACACAACACAGAAGACAAATAATACTGAGCATCAACACAACCCACAACCAACGCTCAAATTGGATTACAGAACAGATGTCACTGTACGGATGACATGTTTGTGACAGTCTGAATGCCCAAGTAGTTTAAGGTTAGACAATATGTATAATCAAAACCGTGTAACCTCACTCCCCCCAAGCCAGGTTGAGATGGATTGATATTCATCTCAATTATGTCTTCTATATTTTAAAAGGTCTTGTGCTCTCAATCAACCTTTGAACAAGTCTATTGACTCCTATTCTGAAATTGGTTGTACTCAAACAGATACAGGGAGCTTATCTCCCCATATTTTCTTGTTTTGTGGTTTCTCACAACACAACATACCCAATTCACATGATTCTTAGAATGTATGCAACAGAGGATTGCTCAAGCTGTTCGAAAAAAATACAAAGGTATGTATTTAAACCTGTATCAAAGAAACCTTAGCTTTTTAACAAGTTCTGGCAAGTTTTGTGTCTTGAAATTCACCAAACTTCCAGCCATAACACACAAACACACACACAAAAAGGAGTTCAGAAAAGACCCATGAGATCTGAAAGGTTTATTTCTGAAAAAGTTGGTTGTACAGATTTCTACATTCTGATGGAGTTTACCCAGTTCACATAATGATCCCTATATTGGCTGGACCTTCCTACGGAATACAACAGAGATGCCTCTCCACAGTATCAGAAAACCATGCCTGTGGCCTGCTTACGAACCCTTGATATGGTCCAGTTCTCCCCCAATGCTGTTTTGTAACAAAAAAAATTCTTTATCACTTACGTCCCGGTTGTAGTAACGGGGGGGTCAGATTTTGGAAGCCTTGACATGCATAGGGGAGAGAAAACAATCTTGAACTAAAACCACCCGAATAATATAGTAGAACGGAGCAAGTCATTTGAAGGGTAATAGCATTGGAGTATCCAATTTCAGGATGTAGTTGTACCTGGCAAGATATAAATAGCCCAATGACTGGGAACATGAATGGAGAGAGATCAGCACAGTCTAAATCATTGATTGCTTTCGTCCAAGCAGATTGGTTTAATCTTCCCGGTCCAGAATTTGACGTGGAAAGGGTGTAAATGACTGGAACAATCAGACACAAGTACGTAATGATTTTTTAAAGGAAGCCTTCATCACTCATGTATGAAACTACCACGAGGTCCAACAGACTACGATAACCAAAGGTGAATTACTGGGCCTACTTCTGAATTTCCATATCTGGTCTCAAGCCTGAAGCATAAACACTGTCCCACATGCAGACCTCACCCGACCGACCAGCCACTGTCTCCCTTTCAAGCAAACAATGGAGAACCAACTTGAATCTTTCATAGCATTTTGTGTACAAAACCAAAGCAGATGTAGAACAACATTTTGAGCAAAATCTGACGCCTTGAACACTTTGCGTGTTCTATCTTCTGGTATGCTTTTTTAGACTACTTCTCCAATGTTAACCGGCATTTCATCAATCTATTACAAAATCCAAATCATATCAGCCTAATTGATTTGATTGAGAGCAAAAAAAAACCCAACCAACCTGGGTACTATAATATTGTTCGATGTCTCTCAAGATTCTTACATCTTCATTTGTGACAAACTATTGTCAAACAAAAAAAAAGTCACGCAACAGTGTTGTTAGACTATCTATTACTCCAGGTAAAGAAAAAGGAACAGTAAAAAATGAACATACGTTGATAGCTACACCTTTGCGACCGAAACGACCAGATCTACCAATTCTATGGATGTAATTCTCACGATTCGATGGTAAATCATCTATAGCAAGGTAAAGCATAATAGTCAAACAATCGTTTAAGATCAAGATAATTTTGGGAAAAGAAAAAAAAGCTACTCACAATTGATAACCAATGAGACTTGTTGAACATCGATACCTCTTGCCCAAACGTCAGTAGTGATAAGTACTCTTGAATCACCTCCTCTAAATTCTCCCATGATCGCGTCTCTCTCTTTTTGTGGCATGTCTCCGTGCCTGAAAAAGTTTGAAAAGTTAGGATTAGGAGAGAGGAAAATAAAGAAAGTCTATTACAATGAATTATTTACATCGAAGAGACTGTGAAGTTTGCGTCACGCATTTTCTCGGTTAACCAATCGACCTAAAAAATAGAGTAAACAAAGTTCAAGTCTTATTCAATTGAATTTAAAAAATATAAATAAGGAAGAGAGAAAGACAAACTTTTCGACGAGTGTTACAAAAGATAACAGCTTGAGTAATAGTAAGTGTATCATAAAGATCACATAAAGTATCAAATTTCCACTCTTCTTTTTCTACCGCTACAAAAAATTGTTTAATACCCTCAAGTGTCAATTCATCACGTTTTACTAAGATTCTAATTGGATCAGTCATGAACTTAGTTGTCATCTCCAAAACATCATAAGGTAATGTGGCAGAGAGAACTACAACTTGAGTTTGAGGTGGTAAATAACGATAAACGTCATAAATTTGATCTTTAAAACCCAAGTTTAACAGTTCATCGGCTTCATCTAAGATTAACATTTTGATGTTTCTAGTTCTTAAGTTTCGTCGGCGGATCATATCATAAACTCTTCCTGGTGTACCAGAGACTACGTGTTGACCATGGTCGAGTTTTCGAATGTCTTCACCGATTGAGGTACCTCCGATACAAGCATGACATTGAACTGATGAACCATCAAAAAAGAAAACATCATCAGTCAATGATGAGTGGGATAGAGAAACCGATTGGCTCACCATTCATGTAGTCACCTAGAGCTAAAATGACACTTTGAATTTGTGTAGCTAATTCACGAGTTGGCGATAAAACTAAAGCTTGGGTCTCTCGTACTTGAATATCGATCGCTTGTAGGATCGAGATTGAGAAAGTGGCCGTCTTTCCAGTACCTGATTGAGCTTGAGCTATCACATCACGACCTTTTGTTATAGGTAAGATAGCCCGTTGTTGAATTGCTGAAGGCTTCTCGAAGTTGTAGGCATAGATCTGAGAGAAGGGGGAGGAAAATAGTATGAGAAAAGAGTTTTGGGTAGGAGATTAAGTAAGAGAAGCACTTACACCACGTAGAAGGTCATCTTTGAGTCCGAGAGAGTCCTGAGATGAATCAAGATGACAAGGCGAAAGAAAGATTGAAGGGTTAAGACGAGAAACTGAGTAAGGCATAAGAGTGAGATTGTACTTACAAATGTCGGAGCTGCCGGAGGTTCAAACAGATAAAGTTGAGCCCTCCAGCGGATAGTACTGAGATTGAACTGGAAATACGATCTCACCAACACCAACGTCTTCAGATGTCTCGAATAAAAGCTAATAAAAAAAAAGAAAGCAGAAGATTAGTGAGCGAATGATGTAGAGAATGTGATTTAATCCATCTCACTCACCTTATCTTGATTAGGATTCAACTGAGAATCAAGAATGGAGAGTACAACCAGAATCGTCAGTTTCAGGCACTTCTACTATTATGGTAATTTAATCAGAACACTCACCGCCATTTTCTTATATTATAGTATTTTTTGATCGATAGTTTTGAAGCGCTCAAAGAGGGGGGGGGACAAAATACAAGGACACGAACGCGTACACACAGTACAGTAGACTGGACTAGACTCAACCTGTCACGGAACTATCACAAGATCAGGGATCACAGACTTAGGTTTCGACGCTTCAACTTTTAAATTTGACTTACAGTTATATATAAATACTTGAATCCAAAATAATTATTAGTAAAAAAACATTAATCAAACTCAATTATTTACCTCAACCTCAATCTCAATCATGGTTGAGAAAGAATCAGATTTCAGACCTACCACCACTAAACACTCTCGATTAACTAAGCCTAAAAGATATTCAATCACTCCTAAAACACGACCAGAGTCAAATATATTAAGTAGTTCAGAAGGTTCAGAGCAGGAAGAAGTAGGTGTTACTGTTGGTTCCTCAGAATGGATCAATGTAAACGAAGCAGTTCGAAAACAGAAATTGGGAAAACGAAAATCATTTGAAGATAAAGCAGTTGAAGGTTCAAAAAAGAGAAAAGCTCGAAAGCTGGATTTAGAACGTCAGATAGGAGAAGAAGGAACTCAAGACTCAACTAGTAGTAGCAGAGCAGAGAAGTTTACTACTCCGATCGGTGATCAAGAACAAAACAAGTGTGATAAGAAGAACAAGAAGAGGAAACATGACTCGATTATCCAAAATAATCAATCTGCTAGCGAAGTTCGAACTGAAAACACTATCCATATTACTCAGAATCAAGCATATCAAATTGAGACCGAACAATCAAATTCAGTACATAACGATAATCAACAGAATTTACAGAAAAAGCGTGAGAGTAAAAAACGGAAGACTATCATTAGTGAACCTAAAGACCAGTCTTCGTCCACCTCGAACAATGGTCAAATACTTATAGAAGAAAACTCCAGATCAACTGAAAGAACAAAAGCAAGTAAAAAACGGAAAAAAGAGACTGTTGATGAAGAACTTTCAGATAAAGTAGTTCAAAATGTTAAGAAGTCTAAGTCAACTGAAGAAGTTAGAGACAGTAATAAACCTCATCAGGTAGTTACTGTTACGTCTGAAAACCGAGATACGAAACCAGTTGACGCTCAAACTGAAAATCATCAGTCAGTTGATGGATCAACGGAAGTCTCACAAAAAAAGTCTACTACTGATCAACCTCGAACGGCTTCAGACTTCACTACAAACGAGAGTCGAGACGAAACATCTGTCATAACTCAAGCTACGTCTGACGAGCAGGTTTCTGAAGTTAAGAAAAAAAAGAAGAGTAAGAGTAAGAAACGTCAACGAGATGATCCTCTTTCTATTGACCCGGACCTTCAAGATGAACAGGCTCTTGAGGAGAGCAAAGTCCTTAAGATGAAAAAAAAAGATTCCAAGAAATGTAATTTAACTGTCGAAGCTGATTCGTTGACGAAGAACACCGATCCTGAACCTGAACTCGAGCAAGCTACTACCAACACATTTCACTCAACTCCTGCACAGAACCATAATGATGTAGAATCATCATCGCTAAAGAAAAAGGAACGAAAGAAGAACCCAAGACTTGTTAATCCAGCTAATCGGACTTCAAAATTTCAAACGTCTTCAGATGATCCAGCTCTCATTACTTCTCGTAACTCACATCTGTTTGATGAAACTACGCAATTCTCGGATAAAGTTAGAGAATCTTTAATGGGATTACCACCGAATGAGATTTTAGCTACTAGGTGGCTTTCGGCTAAACAACTTCAAGAGCTCGTCGACATTTTTGGTAAGTCTCTATGCACTATAGAAACCCCCAAAAAACATGATTTGTAGGATAAAGAACTAATGTTGGTTTTTGGTTTTCTTTTTTTGTTTGAGGATTAGGTCTTAAATATAAAAAGGGGGTTTTCAATGCTCAAGAAGTGGAAGTAATGAATAGAGCTGTGAAAGCTTATCAAACTTTGCATCAACTAACAGAAGAAGAAGTGAGAGAAGTAATAATGTCCAAAAGATCGGAAAAACCAATACAAGGAGATAGTGAACGAAACTTTTCATTATCTCAAGAAATTGCTAGTCAATTACCAGGTAGATCTGTTGTTGGAGTTTGGAAAAAGTTAATGCGATCTTGGCATTCTTGTTCCAAGATGGGTAAATGGCAAATTGAAGAGGATAATAGATTGATTGAAGGTGTGACTAGATTTGGCAGTTGTTGGGTTAAAGTTGGAGAATTAGTTGGTAGAATGGCTGACGATTGTAAAGATCGTTGGAATAAGGTTTTATGTGTTAAAATTAATGGTAAAAATGGTACTTGGTCAATTGAAGAAACTGAGAAATTAAAGTCAATCATGCTTAAACTTTTGGGAAATGATGCTAATAGTGTTGGGAAAGGAGAACCTGAGGTGATTGCAGCTGGACTTTGGGGGACGGTTAGTAGGCTTATGGGCGGACAACGGTCTGAGAGGCAGTGTCGAGAGAAATGGTGAGCTACAATTATATGGGATCGTTCATTGGAACCAGCGTGTTAAGCTTTTTGCATCTTCACTCTATGCACAGGACCGAGAGCCTGAAGAGGAAAATGTCCGGTGATGGCGAGTTAAGATCGTGGAAACACCGAGACGTTCTCACTCTACTCCAACAGTTAAGTATCCATGTCGCTTTCCCTTCTCCCTCTCATCTATTTTCTTATGATCACCATTCGTTGATGAGCTTGTCGTTCAGAATGACCAAACATGGAATGAACGATGAATTTGGTTTCGATTGGAAAGTCTTGTTACACCCAGGATGGGATCATTGGACGCCAAGGTTCCTTCATCATCGATGGAAACAGATTAAGAAATACTACCTTCGCAAACTTGGAAAGCAGAGTGAACCAACAGGTTGGTTTTTTTTTTTTTTGCCTCACGTTTTTATTCTCTTTCTTGCCTCGCTTCTCCCACTATTATCTTCTCTCTCTCTCTATTTCTTTTTCTGCTTCTCTACTATCACCATCCTATTGCTCTCTCTCTCTCTTTCTTTTGGTTCGGGTCTCTGATGGGGAATGAGCGATAGTCACAGAGCTTTTGGAAGAGGTCTTGAAGAGCTGGTCTCAGAAAACGGACGCAGAACTCGATCAGGTAGTGATGGTCCGAGGTAAAGGGAAGCAGGAGGAACGGGTTAGTAAGAAGGATAATCAGGATCTTCAACCGAAGAACTCGGCTAGTAACAACGATATGGCAATTGGACCGATTGTACAGGAAACAGGCGAGGTGTCGGCTCGTGGAATTGAAAAGGAGGTCGAACGAGCGATCCCACGGAAGGAAGACAACGTGTCGGCCAGGGAGGCCAGGACATCGCCGGAGGAGAGCACGGAACTGACGGAGAACAACACGACCCCGTCAAAAAATGGAACGACCTTGCCGGAGAACGACCCAACCTCGGCAAATAAGGATACAACACCGAAGGAGAAGAAAACAACCGCGCTGAAGATACGCAAGGAACCAATTCGCAAAACAAAAAAGGAACCTAAAGAGAAAGTACCGAGGAAAGTCACGCGGAAGGGAAGGGGTTCAACAAAGATGGTCTACAAGAGTCAGGAGTTCATCTCAGATTCAGATGATGGAATATGATCAGGGTTTACTTTGGGAAGGAAGGGTTAAGCAATGTAAAAGAGATTGGGTGAGGAAGTTGATAAAGGTTTTGAGTGCTGGAAGAAAAGTGGTCTTTCAAGTCAAGATAATTGATATTCATACATCATGTGAGGGTGTTTGATATGGATTTACTTTACAAATGACTGACTCTGAGACTTGAGGCACTAAAAACATAAAACTGTTTTCCTCAATTGGGAAACTGGTTGTCAGAAGTTAGGGGCCAGGTTATTCTTCATTAATTCATAGTTTATTGTCTAAAGGTGCTCCAACACACTACTTATGTACCCCACCAGTAATGTCAGGGGGTGGTTTCTGACAGGCTATGGAAAATGAGGAAACAGTCCTGGGACTACCTATTCCTATGAAACAACCTGGCAAGTAGTCTTGGAAACCCCCAAATACTGACTTCAGTTAGTTAACCTTTAAATAAAGGGTTTGCAACTCTTTATAAAGGACCTCTCTTAAAAGGATTTAGATCTTTAATAGGTTCTCTTTGGACTATGGTATAGGGAGGAGCTGCCCCAGCTAGGCCTGTTTTCTAACTACCTGTGGTTCTACTTCTTCTTAATGATAAGTAGAAGGCCTTTTACTGCTGATAGTGATTTCCTCTAGCTCTTGTGGTCCAGAGGACAATAGGTTATCAAGCCAAGGTTACCAGCTTTATAGTGTGATCTTTATTTACTCCCTCCTATCACACTTTACACAATTGAGCAGATCTCTGATTTGGAAGTATAAGTGGTGCAATAAACATAAGTCAACCATGAGTACCTAGCTTGTGTTATATGAGATGATGTTTATTGCCAACAAAACAAAACAAAAAATACAACAAGACAATTCATAGATATAGATAGAGAAATGAGAACAGAAGAAAACAACATACCTATAAGTTGTGCAATAAACACAAGTTAAGCATGAGTACCTAGCTTGTGTTATATGAGATGAAGTTTTGAACAGATGAGGTTCAAAACTTCCTGCAGACTTATAGACTATTTGTAGTAAGAATGCTAAGAGTAGAAAGTACTGAGAGATGACTAATGGAGTCATTGTGTTCCAACTTCAGGATTTCCACAACACTCAATGAGCAAATGTTTCTGTAAAGAGAAAGAGAAACTCATAAAGGGAAATAGAGATCCGCTTCAGTCTTATGCTGAAATTCCCTACATGTAGCACACTCAGTAGGGGCTGAATTCCTGGAAGCTTCTGGGAAGCACAGCTATGAAAGGTATCATAATTCCCAAGGCAAGACAAAAGAAGGAAACACACTACACAACAAACACTCATCTCTCAGCATCCCCCCCTAACTTGTGCAATCTGTATTTTAAATTCACTGGCAACACTGTTGAAAGGCTTCAATAGGTAAGGCCTTTGTAAGATAG
Source organism: Cronartium ribicola 11-2 (assembly GCA_000500245.1). Lineage (NCBI taxonomy): Eukaryota > Fungi > Basidiomycota > Pucciniomycetes > Pucciniales > Coleosporiaceae > Cronartium > Cronartium ribicola. The sequence continues at coordinate 13,025 of KI570368.1, forward strand.
TCAGTAGGCATCACTGTTGTTGGCACATGCATAGTAACTATGTTTTTTGGTTGCACATGGTCTTGTATAAAATGATACCAAATATCTATATGCTTGGACCTGTCATTGATGATTGGTTCCTTTGTCAAAAGAACAGTGCCATGATGATCATTGAAAAGTTGAACTGCTTGACCACTGGGACATAATGAAACAGCTGACAAAGGTAGTCAAAGATCATGAAACAGAGCTTTAAACCAAAGGGCATGCTGAGAACAGTCAGAGATAGACATGTACTCAGCCTCCATGGTGGATAATGCCATAGTCCTCTAGCACTTACTCCTCCATGAGACAATTGAATTCCCAAAGGTAAAGAGGTAGCCTGTGACAGACTGGCAGTGGGTGATTTCATTTGCGTAATCAGTGTCACCAAAGCCTTTCAAATCAGCCAGCATGGATCTGCTGAACAGAATTATTTGTGTCAAGGATCCCCTGAGGTGTCATAGGACATGTTTCACTGTATTCCAATGGTCAAATGTGGAGCAGGAATTAAAATGAGATAAATGACTGACAGCGTGAGCAATGTCAGGCTGGGTCAATACAACTGCCCAGTTTAAAGAAATGACTAGAGATTGATATGGCAAGAAAGCAGCAGCTGCAATGTCATCAATAGAACCATATTGCAGTTTAATCCCAGCCAGAAGAGGCAACTTGAAGGGATTCAGCTCCTCCATACCAAAACATTCAAGCATATCAGCAAGGTAATGGGATTGGTCGAGGAAGATACTACTGTCTGTGTTTCACATTAGTTGCATGCCAAGATGAAGAGTGGGTCAAGGCTTCCATTTCAGCTCATAAGTCTTGAGCAATCCAAGATGCAACTACCCTGTGAGAGAGTCAGAGTTGAATACCAGGAAGCTGTCCTTGAAATGCATATGCAGGTGTATGAATTGTTTGTCCCATTGAGAAGTGAAAAGAAAATCATTGGCTTTCAAAGTTTCAAAACCAAGTGCCAGAAGAGAACCACTCTCAAACTCCAACGTCCAAGAGGCTTTGCCAGAGCTGAAAGAGGGGAAATCCACCACTGAGCTGAGAAAATTTTTGATGGAAAGAAGGTTGCTTGGAGAAGCTGCCCTTGTCCTAGGCAAACTGCAACAATGAAGACTAGCTGCAGTGCCCTCAAGAAAGCCAAAAAGAATCCTAAAGAGAGAAAGAGAGAGGATAGAAAAAAAAAATGGCATTGAACAATCACATCCCAACTTTCTCTACCAGAAATCTTTCAAGTCCATGTCTTTGTCAACCAGATTATTGAAAGAATTCCCTGATCAAGACCACCACTAGAGCTCCAAATTCATCCAAATGATTTGACATGAGGTTGGTTCCTTGTTATTCCTGAGTTGAACACCAGAGGAAATATATTGCACTAAACACACACCATGCACACAGCTTTAACAGCTGCCAAGCTTTCTTTTCTTCTACACTTCCAAACCTCTGAAGACTCCTTGAACTCTCAATTCCTGGAAACAGAGTTATTGCTGACTGTTGTACCCCTAATTTGACCTTCAAAACTTGTAAGAACTCCCTCCAAACATTTTTTTTATTGAATTCCTGAGACTTCTCTGAGCTTGATAGTGTCCTGTAGTCCTTGTTGCAACACCTACAGACTGATATCCTACCTACACACTGAAAATACCAGTGTTACAACTTGTGTACCTTGTGTAGTTTTGAACCAAAAGTTAAAGGACCTTCTCCACTAGATTCTTGAATGTCCTATGAGCTCTAAGTGTTGTATCTCATGTCCACACAATGCCTATAGCCTGAGCTAGCCCTATACCACCTGTTGCCACACTTGTTGGAGTTTGTCCTTGCATAGCACCTTTATTTTTGGCTGTATGACTACCAAACCTTGTTTTTCTCATTCTCCTCCTTGTACGTAACCCTAAGCACAAAACAGGACCTCTAGGCAATGTCTGGGGGCCATCCTATTTGTCCTAGAGCCTGCATGTCATTTCCTGCACTTTGGTGCATCCCTAAGGCCCCATAAGGTGTCTGACAGGTCCCAAGATGTCCCTGATAGCGCACATTATTTTGTGCTTTCACCTAGTACAGACCCCAAGTGTGATATCCCACTTACAGGTCCTGACTTACAAAAACTAAAAGGTGTCCCTGTATTGGGGCTGTTGGACCAAGGGGTCCCAAGCATGGGTTGTTGACCATAGAAACTTACCCTTGCAGCCTTACCTCAAAAAACCTTGTTGACTTACTCCTGTTGGACTGTGGAAGACCAGGAGAATTATTTTTGGCAGAGTTGAAAAATACTTATTGCCTTTGGTGGTTGGGATGAACTGCTTGGGGGGGAAATATGGCAAACAGAGGCCACTATATATACACTAGAGGCACCCACAAATAGCCGGGAACAGTAATAAATATATATGATTTGAAATCCAATAGTATAAATAAAAAGATTTGATTTAAAGTTAATAATACAATTCAAATTAGTGACCAATTGGATTGATAACAGGATGTAAATTGGTTTGGTTGAATTGATTTAGTCGATTGAAATGTTTTGTTGGAATTGGATTGAACATTTTTTTTTGGATCGGATTGATTGATTCAGTTGATCACAATAGAGGCTGGATTGGAAGCAGAGGCTAGATGTAAGTAGTGTAACCAGAAGTTGTAATCAGTAGATGAAGGTACACAACCAGATCCCAATTGGAGGTGTTGACAGTAGGGAGGGTTAGCAGTGGATTGAGGTTGTACAAGTTTTTGTGTGCGTAATTTGAAAGAAAGATGAATAAAGATCAATCATAGTGTTATTGAGGTCATACAAGGAGGAAAAAGTGTTATAATCATTAATAAAAGGTGGAAACAGGGAGTTTTAAGGTAAAAGGGACTTCTAT
>AWVX01037831.1:0-12057 GCA_000500245.1 Cronartium ribicola 11-2
TTACCAAAGTTTGATTTTCTTCCTTGAAGTTTTTTGTTTCAAAGAAGATTTGAGACTTGATTAACCTCAACCTGTTATTATATACTTTACATTTGTTTTTTTGAAAAAAAAATAATCCGTTCATTTTAAATGCACAATTGAAAAAGTGATAAGTCATTTAAATATATATATATTATAACAAGTGACCCACTCAAATATTTTTCTCACTTTATTGATTTCAATTTCATCACAACTCAAAAATTTCCATACATCCCTCAAAACAATCATCTTAACCAAAAAGATCTGATCACACCCATCAGTCACAAACAATTCCATTTACAATAAACACTTACGCTCCTCTCACTAACAAAAAAAAATCAAAAAAAATCAATAACACTAGTTTTTTGAAACAAATTAATTCTAATGTTGATAAGTCAAATGAAATTGGAAAAGAATAAAGTACTCTATCTACGAATTTCTATCACTAAAATTGCTATCTACAAATAAATAAATCAGAAATGTCCACAAAAAAAAAACAAAAGAAAAAAAAAAAACACTTAAAATCATAACTACTTGGTCTATTATTATCATTTTATATACATTTTTTTTCAAAAAAAAGATGTATACTTAAAAAAAAATCACAAGTAATTCTATTTCCCAATTTATAATTGATTTCTTCTCATAATCTTTTTTTTTTTCTAATTCAATTCAATTTCCATCATTAGATTTAGTATCCCTAGAAAATCTAAGTCCCATACTAAACTTTTGACCAAATCTTTTAAAATCTGATAAAGTTTTATTACTATTACTATTATTTTCTGAGATTATTTGTTCAGGACTATTATATGAGTTAATATTATGATTAATATGTGTAGGTGTAATATTATTATTACGTGATAAATCACGACTCATTAAACCTGAAAATTGTAATACACTGATTGGTGAATTATTTGATGGTAAATCTGGATTCATATCTAATGTAGATAAAAATGACGTATCATTTAAATCAATTTGAAGTGAAGTATGCGATAAAAATACATCAAGTAAATTATTTTGATCATTTTTCTTTACACCCTTTTTTTCAAAAAAAAGAAGAAAAAAAAGTTTCCAAATTTGTCTCAGTTTTTCTTCTTCTTCGGTTTTTTGAATATACATAACGAGTAAGCTTCGGAATAGATTAATTAAACAATGACTTACCTTAAGATCAAGAACTTTTTGAAAATCCGAGAAAGATTGACATGGTATTAATAATATATAATGTTTTACAAAATCTTCAACTGGATCTTCAGGTGTCATAATCACTTTCAATAAAGTGTCTAACTTTCCTACACTTTTAGTCACATATCTTGTGTAGGCTGATGGTATAGGTGTATCAGGTTCAAGTTGAGGAAGAGTTAGTAAACAATTCTTGAGAGTTTGAAGATCTAGTATGATTTGTTCAGCGCCAATAGGCGGGATCGGTCGACATCGTACAATGGCTTGGGTGTACTTGTTAATCAAGGACCTGTAAAAGAAAAGGCAAACCTATCAAGTTGCGCTCAATAGGCAAAGTTAGATAATTCAGTGTACAGATTACACTTACCCTACAGCCTTGTCACAGAAGCTCCGTAGATACTTCTTCTGCTCTAGATGGGTCTTCACACAGTTGACAACGATGGTGATGGCGCTAACGAGTTCGTTGATGTAAGCACTCTCGGATGTTACAAAGTCCAATTCTTTCCATGTGGAACGGAGCATAGACGTAAATCCGCCCTCACAAGCGTGTTCGAGCTCTTTCAATAAACTGCTAATAGCCATTGAGATATTCCTATAAATTTCAATTTTCTTTCAAAATCAGTCGAGGTAATAAGCTCCAATATATATATATATATATATAAAATTAGCTGACCCTCGAAATAAATCTTGTTCACCCTCGAGTGAGACCTGTGGCTTGAAATCCGCATGAATGTTATCTTGTAATCGGTTCTGTAATTGACCCGCCGTCTCTGCACAATAGTCCGCAGTATTCAATACCGCACAAGCGCAGAGGATGAGCGGAGTTTGAACGTGGCGAGAAGCCTCAGAAGAAGGCCGTTTAAATTCAAAGCTAGGTCGATCACTCCCAGTACTACTGATGCAACCATTGTTCGTCACCGATAGGCTTGCGGACAATATCTCCTCGCTATAAACCTTTAGCCATTTCTTGTATATCTGACACAAGTCCAGAAACGGAGATCGATTACTCAACGCAGCACAACGCTCTAGTGTTTGTCGGTAGAAGTAAAATAACTCGGTCGAAGAAGGGATTACTGCCGCTGGTCTTTCTTCGGTGCCAATGTTGACAAAATCCGCTGGCTTGGGGCGCGAGACTCGAAAGCGAACAAACATGTCCGATAGTGTTCTAAAAATAAAAAATAAAAAGCAAACACAAATGTTTGAATTTTCTGAGGCTTTGTATCATACCTAACAAAACATACTTGTCTTGCGCTTCGACAAAAATTCCTAGGTAAGACTCGAACGCTGTTCGGATTGGTGTAGCAGAGCCCACTTGGGTGGATTTAGATCGAGCTGCTATATTTTCATACTGATTTGATGGGAGCAACCATTAAAACTGTTCCCTAAATGTGTTCTTCTGGGGGGGAGATCAAGTCGTTTGGACGACTATTGACTTTCCGGATCTAATCAAGAAGCTTACAGGCATACCAAATTTTTGTGACATCTCACGCTCAAATGCGGTCGTAGTTTGTAGTGTATCTAGCAACAGCTCGACTGTTAGAGTATGTCGAGATCTAGCTAATGTGCTTTGGAGGTCATCTCTATTTTTTTCAATGGTCAGCTTTCCGGTCAAATTTGAACCTTGAATATCTTACCAGAATTGAACAAACCTTGTCACTTCCCCAAAATATCCACACAGACTAGCCCCGACTAACCAACTTTCAGGAAAGATCTTCCCACCTCCGTTCGGGTCTTCTTCATGAGTTTTCAAAAGTCTTTTAAACCAGGCATATCGTCGAGCAATGTTGTCCAATTGACCTGCTTCAGAAGATGGGCCCGAGAATATCCTACGGTACTCTCGAAGCTGAAATGTCGTGTACCAATCAATCAACGCATCTCTGAATTCCCCAAAACATGTTAAATGGCCTTAGTATCATATGAGTAGACATGCATGGAAATAAGCTATAGATACTCACCGCGCATCATCGCCTAAGGCTTCAACGACAAGGCATGAGTCTATTAGCTGTGATTTGGAAGATGCTACTGTTTTGTCTTCGAACCTACATGACCAAGCGCAAATCTTTTATCTCAGGATACCGATCTGCTTGAGTAAGATCTCGCTGCATCTTGAAAGGATCAAAGCCTGAATCAATCACTCACGCTGCCGTGAATTCGTCCATGATTGTCCTTCTTAAGAGTCCCTGCACTTCTTGTACTGCCTTAAACAGAGAAGCGACTCTAGGAACACTAGTGGAGAGGCTATTGAGATGAGACGATAGTTGTTTGACTGCTTGCAGGGAAGAAGCTGCTTCGCGGTACTTTCGTCCCTTGGCCACACGAGTTAGTTGATCGAAGGCGTTGACTGAATGATTACATGACCATCGAAAAAATTAAGTCATCTCTCTCATATTCAAACGGAGTATGTGTCGTGGATTTTCACTGATTATAAGTCTCACCAAGCATTCCAAAGCGCCTTAGACCAACAACAGCACTTTCGATGTTTGCCTTTGCAAGATCAAGCGATCTAATCTCTCTCGTGATCATCTCCACAACTGATTGAGACTCTGTAGACGAAGACCGAATGGTGGCGAGAGTGGTTAACAAGGCCTAAATCGACCGGTCAGTTGACCTCAACCGCATTTACGATTCAAGAAGAAATCGGACTCTCAACGCACTCCGACGCCCTCCTGTATTCGTGCTACCCTAGCCTCAGCCGTCCCCGCGAGTTCATCTCCCTTTCCATCGCCATCGCATGTATTTTCGAGCTCGGACCGAAGTAAGGCAGTTTTTTGCATACATTCCACAATACGTTGTCTCAAAAGGATTTGGAGTAGGGGTAAGTTCGACAGCGCTGATTCTGCGATTGAAACCATTGGCGGGAAATAAGAGAAGTTCGAATGAGTTCAGGTTCCAGAGTTCGACAGACTGAATTACCGGTCGTGAATCTTGTCATTCGAATCACGCACCGTCGGGACAGAGCTCGTTGATCGCGCCCTCCAAGTCGAAATCATCGCTTTCAAGTAAATTGTTTTCTGTTTCTTCCATGCTGAGTTCTTCAAAGTGTGGTAGCTCTTTAGAATAATCAGTGGACGATGAATATCAGATGATGTTTTGTTGACCTTGGCTCCTCATACGTATAGAGAGGGTGAGGGATATCCTTAAAGAGAGAGAGAGGTTGCCCAACATCCAGTTGACCGATTGATGTCATCTGTGTCATGCGTCAGACCAATCATGTTCTTGACCTCACTCTATGCACCTCGTCTCATTCGTTCAACAAGACCACTCGCCCTCTCCCTCGCTCCACGCTCGAGGACATATGCAAGCTTCAACTCAACTCCTAACCCGTCAGGCGCTCCTGTTGATTACGACATCGTGATCGTAGGCGGTGGTCCAGTGGGACTTGCGCTAGCCAATGCATTTGGTAGGCACTCGGTCCCCAAACCTGGATTCTGTCAGAAGCCCTCACACATTCCGATCTCCGATCAAATTCTCCCCCTAAAGCTACATGCAAGACTGTTCTTGCCTCTGATACTCGTATCTCCGTTCTTGACGCTGCACCACTTGACCAACTCGCACATTGGAATTTGCCTTCTGGTGAATGGAGCAATCGCGTGAGCTCGGTCACCAATGAGAATATCTCCTTCTTGCGAAGTACGCCTCTAAGATACTCTCTAGACTGGGTTTTTATTTATATTCTGCTTGCGCTCGCTCAATCAGTCAGTTTAACATTGGATTGCGCACTTTTCATCAGATATCGGGGTCTGGCAACACATCGATACTTCGCGGACCAATGCGCTTGAACGCATGGAGGCGAGCTGGCTCTGATTCCTCAATCTTCAACTCTGGAATTGAAAATTGACGCACATCACAACATCTCTCTCTCTCCCTATGGTACTCTTAGGTCTGGGATGGTCTCTCGGATGCACGTATTATCTTTGATGCTGCCGACGCTTGTGATCCTTCAGAATTAATCTCAGGAGCAATACCACAGATGGCTAGATTTGTAGAAAATGTTCATCTTCAACGTGCCATGTTACAAAACCTACAAAGCAAATCAAATGTAGACTTGTTGGGTTCAACTAGAGTCGAGAGTATCACTTCTGATCCAGCAAACAGACCTATCATTAGTATGAATAATGGAAAACTCTTCAGAGCCCGTTTATTGGTCAGTTTTGTTTCTCTTTTTTGTTACTCAGAAATACACTTATCTTCCAATTGGTTTTTTGAGGAAAGAAATTAGAACTGACTGATGATGATTGATTCCGGTGAGTGATCAGATTGGAGCTGATGGTTTCAACTCACCTGTCAAAACCTATGCCAAAATTACTTCAACTGGTTGGAACTACGATGCTCATTGCGTAGTGGGAACGCTAGAGCTCGAGCCCAGTCATTCAAACTATACCGCCTGGCAGCGTTTCTTGACCACCGGCCCGTTGGGCTTCCTTCCCGTAAGCTTACCCTATACTTCCCGAACCCTGGAATCCTTTTTAACTTCATTCGCTGATGGTCTAACATTCCCAGTTATCCGATCAACACGCATCTTTAGCCTGGTCAACCAAACCGAAGATCGCAGCTGGTCTCAAGTCACTAACTTCCGAAACCCTTGCCTCTGCTATCAATGCCTGTTTCGCCCTTCCGCACTCAGTCATAGAGCCTTTGCTTTCACAAATCGCTTCCCACTCTCCAGATCATCCAATTGATTCCACTACTGTTCAATCCGAGATTGACTACCAAACCTCTTTAGCCAACCCATCTGGTCAAGCAACTAACTCACCAGACGAGCTCCCTCCGAAGGTCTTGAAGGCTCGTATGGATACAGTCGCGAGTTTCCCGTTGAGGATGTTCCATGCGGATCAATACATTGGCTCTATTAGCTCCGACGAGCCCTCTTTCCGTGGACCAAGCAGAGTTGCATTGGTTGGTGATGCAGCTCATGTACTACATCCGATGGCAGGTCAAGGTCTAAACTTGGGTTTGGGTGACGCCCGGGAATTGGCTCGAACGGTGAAAGTGGCGCTAGAGAACGGTCAAGACATTGGTACGTCATGCCTTTTCCTGGCCTCTGCTTTAAGAATTATGACATTATGACAAAGGACTTTTCGATTAATGACATGGTCCTTTTCATCAAAAAAAAAAAAAACGCAGGTGGATTGACAGCTCTACAACCCTACGCTCGCTCTCGATACCTAAACAACCACGCCGTCATGGCCACAGTTGACAAGCTTCATAAACTTTACTCTTTAAAAGCTTCACCTATCGTTTGGGCAAGATCGATCGGAGTAGAAGTTTTAAACGAGATTCCAAGCTTAAAGAACTTAATGATGGGTAACGCAGGAGGTAATACGGACCGAAAAGTGGGTGGAGCTTGGTCAACAGTTGCAGATGCATATGAGACTATTGAGAAGGTTAAGTATTTATCTACTGGATTAGCTCAGATGGGATTAGGAGCTCTTAATTCAACTTTCCAACGTGCTACATCGAGAAATTAAAAAAACAATGGCCTACTTTTTTTTTGTATTGACAACTCACAAAAAAAGATTAAACAAAAGAAACCTTGTGCTGCTATTCAGAATGATGTATTTCTCTTTTTCCTTTTTTGTTTACATTCTTGAAATAAGTTGAATAATTGTAAGTTATCATATCCTCCTCTGATTTATTCAAGCGTATACCTATTTGTCACAGATAAAGTTTGAGGTATATTTGATAAAGTTCTGTTTTTTTCAGTGAAATATATTACTTATGTTCAAAAGTTCACGTAACATAATTGAGGACCGCCCTATAAATTCATCTTGTAAGACTTCAAGGGATTTGTAATTGTATAAACTGACCCTGTGAATGTATATGTTTTATAAGGCTCAAAATGATCTAAACAAGATCATTTGAAGATCTGATGTACTTATCCCAATGTGATTTACATAATTTGAAACACTTATGTAAGAGGGATCTTTTCTTGTTGTAACTTAGGAAAATCTATGGTATAGCTTGATTCTTGCATGATCCGAAAAAAAAAATGGGGTTTAATTAACCACACAAGGTTACAAGAGTCTTCAAATAATCCTCAAACAAGGGTAATAAAGCTCTGTAGTTTTTTGTTTTTTTTCTAAAAAAAAAAAAAAAAAACTTTATTTGTTATTTATGAAGCGGTAACTTTAATAATAGAATAATGTTTAGTTTAGGTGAGTATATACTTAAAGACTTATATATGCGAGGAAAATTAATTATGTTTTAACACTCAAAATGATGTCACGAATAAAAACACAATGGAATGGAGTACATAGAATGGAAGTTGAAGGGTAAAAGATCTGGAACATGGGCAACCTAGCAACGGTATTTTCTCAAACTGGCGCAACTTCACTGGATAGTCTGTTGCCGTGATTGACAGGAACGGGATTGATGGGATCCATTGAGACGTCTACTGGCTGGGATGTTCCCTTTCCACGTCTTGGAGTTGAAGTGGGTTGTTGGTGACTATATGGCGCAGAAAAAGTGGGGAGCAAGAGTGTTAGATTGGAAAGATGTACACTGTCAGATCAAAAGTCACACTGATGTGCACGTACTAAATATTTGACTTTCCTTCGAGTGATGAAACTGGCGAACAGGATAGGTATATTTTCATATAAGGCGTATGAGTCCGACGAGGTCTTTGAGTGTGATGATACATCAGCTCATAATTTCAGAGGTTCTGTGAACAGATAAAGTCAAGGAAGGATATTGCATACCTCTTTCGCTCTTCGTTCAGAAATTCTTTAACGATCAAATCATGTCGCTCCGATATTTTGATCACATCCTCCAATTCATCACCTAATCTCATTTTCGCATTTTCAGTTTGCCAACTTTCAAGAGATCCAAATTGATTATATTGGTGTAAACCAGCCTTAACCGTGTTCGTAATACTTTTATCAGTTGTTAAACCAGAAGAGTGTTCAGATTCAAATTCTCGCTTGATGATCTCCACAATGCTGATCAGCCGACCAACACTGTTATTGGATGGATTTCGTTTGGAAGCTGCGATCGTTTTTTCAATACTTTCAGCCGTGGCGCTACTCGAGGGTAGTGTGTGTAAACATAATGGTATACTATCAACTTTCTACCCAAAATCGGTCCCATAAGCGATCGAGTCAGTGATTGGATAAAAGTCTGTCTTGTATTCTATCTATAGAGTAATGTGTTTACCTTGAGATGGGTCAGTGCGATCGAAACGCAACCGGAAATCTTGGTGTTGGGCGTTATACGTAGACAATGAAAGGCATCATCGGGAGAGTTGATGGGTGAAGCGGTGGTCATTTCGAGTGCAGCTCAAGTATAAGCTGAGCAATGCAATGGTCAAGGCATGAATGTGTTCATGAGTTGGTCGGGGTCAATTTTTGGGTGGTTTGGACTCGGGACTGCCTCGGACTTTTCTTTTCGGATTCTTGAAACTTCACATCCGAAAAGGATGGGCGGTGGTGAGTCAACTTAACCAAAGCCCCTCCTCGCTAAAGCCAATCCCTTCAGCACAAGTGTCAATTCAACGCAATCGAGCTGGCCTTCGCTTTAACAGGTCTACTCTTGGAGTTCCATCAAGGATTTCGGACTATGCTAACTGATGATGCTACAGTAAAGAGCAAGTATTAGACAAATGCTCAGATTCTGCTTCAAGAGGTGCGTTAATGCATCTTCATCATACACGCTTTGATCATATAAGTCTAGAGCAATAGTCTTCTATAACCCGCATAGAGGAGCTTTTGACCAGGCAAGATACATGTAAAGCTTGCGGAACAGTCTGATGATAGCTGAACGACCAATACTGCAGTGAGATTGAGATTGAGAACTTGTTACCTGGCATGCTAATTGCAAGCTGTGTGTTATTGTACGTTTGAATTTGAGGATGATAAATTTACACCAAGCTTGAGGGTTTCTCCCACTCGCCCCAACACCTTCTCCTTACGATGGCCTCCTCTCCCAGCTTAACCCCATTTCCTTCCTTCTCCCACACATCCGTTCTCCAGAGATAAACCTGCCACCCTAACATCTCATCAAACAACTCCTTCGTCATCCAAAACGTGACTTCCTTAATTTGTGCTTTCCAATAAAACGTACTCAGACAACGCACGCCCCTATTCCTGATCACTTGCGAATTTGAATCTTTTGAATAGTCTAAGAGCAGCGTCCGTAAATTCTTAGGTGGTGTTCCGAATGTTTTCTTGTCGTAAAATACCAACATAGAATGTGGTACGCGAGTGTCCCAGATGTGTATATTGGGGAAGGTGATAGTGTACTGGTCAATGCCCTCTGCTCGAGGAACGGCAGAAGACACCACCAATTCGAAGGGCAAGGTTCTCTTCCATAATCCTGCCAGGGTGGCGAGCTCCAAGGTCCAGGGTCTCGTACAAAATGTTTAAGCCGGATATACCATGTCAACATCATTTGGGGTAATAACCTGACATATCATCGCCCATGTACATCAGTAATTGACCTCGAGAAAGATATATATTAAATTTGAACTGACGATTCGCGCAGGGGGGCGGGCAGTGGTGATGATCTTGCCTGACAAGATAGAGTCAATGAGGTTTGAGATCCAGTGCGTGGGGTATCCCAACTCAGAAACGAGCCCAAACAAGCGAAGAAACACGGTCATGTTGAGCGGGGCATAGACGAGTGTCTGGTCAAACTTGGGCCGTGGGTAAGGAAGGCAGAGCTTCATAAAATGGGTACACAGCCAGTGCAGAAACTTCTCCTGAGGCATGAGCTGCTCAAAGCTCATGGGCTTTTGTGGAATACGCTCCCAGAGTAAGTAATGCAGCAGGGGGGACGGGCCGTTGTCCTCTGGGGTTTTGGCAGATAGTTTGAGCTGAAAGTGCGATTGTATTAATTTTTGGTCATACATGAGAAGATACTCGGAGAGAAAGTGAGACACGGATTTCCATTGTGAGGGGTTGCGAAGGACGCATGAGACAATTCCCGTTCCTCGACCATGTTCGAGGATTGGCGCACCGTAGAGAAATGATGTTAAGGGACCACCAACGTAGTCGCTAGGAACGCTTTCAGTCAGAGGGGACGCCTATGGTTCACGATGAGCGGAAATAGGACTTACGGAATATTGCTCATGTGGATTACATGATATTTCTTTGGCCCCTTAGGCAATACCAAGCCATTCTTGGATGCGGGTTCTGTGGGACCATCAAGAGCTTCATGTTGCATGCGTTCAAGAACTTCTGACATTTCTCCAAGGCATACCTCCTACTATCATGCGGTTGCGGAGGATAGTGATGGCGTTGGCTGTGCTTGTGAAATAGGATTGTGCTAGGGAAAGAAGTGTGTCTCCGTCTGAGGCTCCCAGTTCACTCGCCCTCGTCAAAAGATCTACAATCATAAACGGCGAAGCATCCATGTCTGGGGTCGGTGAAACACCAGGCTCGAGGTTTGCATTCTCCCACCCAATGTCGACAAGCGTGATGTTGAATCTCCATTTGCTGTCGATATGCGCAGATAAACGTGCTTTGGCCCCAGTAACATGATTTCGGTAGTCACGAAGAATCCTAGCCAGCTCTGGATCATGTGCTTGAAGCAAGGATTCCTCGGGCAAGACAATTGAAAATTCTTTGAACACACGGTGGTCGAACTTGAGATGGGCAATTTCTTGGCCTGAACCCAAGTTATCTTCAGCCAAGAGCTGGCGAATTCGTTGGGTCGAGTATGGACCAGTGGGCACTGGCATCCAGGATTCGAGCATATATCGGACAGCATCCTGAACTGCGACAGGAATATAAACCCAAGATATGGGCTGTTCTTGCTTGGCGAAGGAGTAAAGAAGTCGCTGGATAGTCGCCTGTAGTCGGTGCCAGACATAAGCCGGCATGACTTGAGCCACAAATAGATATGACATGTTGGATAGTGTCTCGGTGAGCTGCAAGGGTTGTTTGGCGATAGAGCTGCTTGCTGCGTGAAGCGGCGATTCGATAGTTCGAGAGGCATCGTCCAAAAGGGCAAATAAGATCAGATCCCGTGCCAGCATAGCAGTTGTGTGATCCAAAATGGTCATATGAAGCCTTTGGGTAGACTTCGGACGATCGAAGGCGTAGAAGGTCATCGTCTGTAACAGGTTGCGAGCATCTCCTATTCCACAGAACATAATTGAGACAACTTTGGCGTCCTTGGTCGTTTTCGCGAGGGTACGGCTGTACTGAGACTTTGGTTCATTGTGGCCAACGGGGAAGTAGCCTCTGTCATCATTCAAGTGAGGCCTGTATCTTGGTAGTTGGAAGATGGCATTACGGAGTGACTCTTGAGCGGTTGGATTGGCCTGCTCGGCGAGGTAAAGCTTGGCCTTTGTCAAGCGGGCGAGTAGCTTCTGCTTTCGAGGATCATCATCGGCGTCTTTCTCCAGGAGAGCGAGAGCCTTGGTGGCAAATCGTACACTTTTCTTGTAGTCTCCTGCCTCAAAGCTGGCGGCAGATAAGTTAGATAGCGGTGTGGGATCTGAGGGGGCAAATGCTGAGGCTAGTTTGTAGGCTTTGCTGGCTATAAAGAGTAGATCACGTTTCAGTACCCTTCTAAAGAAGACGCGAAGAAGCTACGCCTACTTGCGTAGAGAGATTCGAGACTCACCATCGTTGATGCGACGAGATTTGTAGAGGTCATTGCCCCGCTGGCGAGCATCTTCTGCGCGTTTGGCGTTGGACGACATGTTGGGCATGAAGTTGTCTGGAAAGGATGCAATGTTCAGTACCAGGTTGTCCAGGATATAGATTATGACTGTATACTGTGCAGGACAACGGTACGACGAGCCTCACTGATACGATGGACATTGCATCATGCACAACTCTCCAAAAGTGCAAAACACGGCTTTTAGTACGCCATTAGCGCGATTTTAATACCTTAGGCCCTCTACCTTGGCCACCTTCC
>KI570454.1:316-10745 GCA_000500245.1 Cronartium ribicola 11-2
GCATCGCATCTGGGCCTGCTATGTGACATAGCATGCCTCTATGTGATGCAATTTTCTTGGTGGTGTAGGTCGTGTCAGATACCTCTGTACTCTTTACATACAAGCTGGTAGTGCTCCATTGTTTCCGGTTGGTGGCATACTTCACAGTTGGGTGGACCAATTGCATTGATTCTGTAAAGATAAGTGTTCAGCGGTGAGTGGTTTGCTCTGAGCTGTGCAACAGCAGATGCTTCCAGGCAAGGCAGGGCTGCCAGGGCTCTGTGGACGTTGGCAGAGTTGTATGTGCATCGTAATCTGTGGACCAATGGCTTGGATGAAAACCTTGGATGGTCACAATCTAAGGTGTCATGGTAACCCAATGACTAGACTCCAAACGAGTATTGGCAGCTGTCAAGACTGTCAGTCTACAAGTACGGAATATGAAAATAGGTTTTAGGAATAAGTGCTCTCTTCTGATCACTTGAGTGTAGTGTTTTGGAATAAGTGTCAAATGCCCACTTGAGATTGGAATAAGTGGTCTCTTTTGACCACTTTAGATAAGTGTCTGGAATAAGTGTCAAACATGATCACTTGTGACCTTTTCTCTTGGTTGTTTTTGGGAAAGAGCCCAACAAGGCTTGAGACTTGTACATCTATGTTGGGAATAGACCTCAAGGTCTGAAGTCTTTATAAGTAGTTGTGTGGCATGCTTACAGATTCCATTTTCCTCATTGGAAATAGGAATCTGTAAGTGTCTCTCCTTGTTCATCCACTCATCTCAACATACAACTTATGTTTTGATTTTTCAGAATCATTTTCTTTCATTTTTTCCTATCATCTACACTCTCCATGTAGAGATGGTAAAATGTCACTATGTGTCTGGTGGGATTCGAACCCACAACCTCAGCATGATAGCCCAGACACATACTAGAGTGCTGCCTTTTACCACTAGGCTACAGATGCTTGTGGCTGCCATAGGTTCTTTCTATGTGTGTAGATTTGCTCATGGAGTCAACTCAACAGTTCCCTCATACTGTGGTGATCCATCATGTAAGCATACATTGGTCTACATCTCAACACTCCAATCCTTGTTGCTTTGAGCACAGGTCTGTCTCCACTTTTACCTCAGCTCTAATATAGCATCTCAGTATTTTAGGCTTTTGAGTGTTTTTGTTAACATACCTGATACCCCAGGTACCAATACTGCTTGAACATTTAGAAGTTTGTTCTCTCTCATAAGGTTTTCTGACCAAGCAGTACTTGGAGCTTTTGATTCAAAAAAAAACTATGCAGGAAGTGGGTCTCTTCATATGATTAAAGACAATGAGATCATGTTGTTGAGATATACTATCTCTGATTGTGTCAAGAGCTTCACAAATACAACCCCAAAATTGGCTTGTAAGCTATTGGGGTAAGAATTGTAGAGTACATGTGTGTGTCTGTGTTTGTAACTGTGATATGTGCTTGTAACAGGAGTCTGTGATACTTGAGTATATGAATCCTCCTGACTCCTGTTCCCATCTTGATTCTTTTCCTTATTGAAAAGAATCTGTATGTCATTTCTCTGCACTCTCACTCCATCCATCAACTAACTGTTTCTTCCTACCACATTTTTTTTTCTCTTGGTCTCAGATCTCATTTCTTTCATCCCTACACTCTATTTGTGTAGGTCAGTTCAAGGTTGACTTTGTCCCTCATTTTGTTTTGTCTCCTACTGAGACCACTTTGACTGTTCAGGTGTGTCCTGTGCTTAGTTCTGTTTTCCCTCCTTTCCTTATTGAAAATAATCCATCTCATTTCTTTCATACCTACACTCTAGTTGTGTAGGTCAGTTTGAGGTTGACTTTGTCCCTCATTTTGTTTTGTCTCCTACTGAGACCACTTTGACTGTTCAGGTCACAAATCCTTGGGGCACTCTTGAGACTTTTGTCTCTTTTCACATGTGACAGGTATAGAGAAACAGATATATCAAGGGAAAAGATATAAGGAAATCCATCAGGTGCAAAAGCCACAAAGGTCCTTCTCAGTATAACCATTTGTATGCTACAGTATGAGAACTGTGTGTTCCAGTCCTGTTTGTAATTGTAATGCATCACAGTACTCTATGTAAATTACATGTAGTACGCCACATTATGTTGCAATACTCTTTATGTATGTAATATAAAACAGTACTGTAAGTAACTTATATGTAATCTTTAAGCCATGAGACAATTTGGTTTCTTCAGATTATGCCATGGCTGACAAGTTTCCTTCCTTCAAAGAAATAATTTATGGGGTTTATTGTCCTACAGATCTATAAATGGTAATATGCAAGTGGTCATAATCGTGCTGAGCTGAAGGGTATTAGTGAAGATTCCCTTTCTGGGGGATTTAGGATAGCCTAAAATCCTGTTAAGCACCGCAATACCTGAAATTGAAACCCACCCTTATCTTGATCAGAGTGGCCATGAAGTTCATGGTTTTCTGCTCAAATTTCCAAGCCAGACAAGGCTACACACATGTATTGTGTACAGCAAGCCCTTTTTAAATGATCAAAGCTACTTTTTCTTAGCTTTTCAGCTAGTGTTTATTGAAACCCTGAACATCAAGAAAAGAGTGGCCTTATAAGAGTAGGGATCAATTTGTTAAGGTAAATCTAGCAGAGCAAAAAACACTGCTAGATAAAGCTAAGACAACTAGTATAACTATAGATAATGATGAGTTTAGATTACTTGTTAATGGATTCCTTAAAGCTGAAGGATGTGCTTCCTTGCTTTTATTTTCAGGGAAGCTA
Source organism: Cronartium ribicola 11-2 (assembly GCA_000500245.1). Classification (NCBI taxonomy): domain Eukaryota; kingdom Fungi; phylum Basidiomycota; class Pucciniomycetes; order Pucciniales; family Coleosporiaceae; genus Cronartium; species Cronartium ribicola. The sequence goes on from KI570454.1 coordinate 3,069, forward strand.
AAGAAGGATCCCTGCTTGGAACAAGGAGCAGGCTCAAACTTCATATCAATTGAGATGTGGTTATATTTGATCATACTTGCTGATTCTAGTAGTTACTAATCTAGTGTGATCATGTCTACAAATGAGTAGTGCATTTGTTTTCTATGCATGCTGATTAGCAGTTGACCTTATTGGTGGTTCAAGCTGTTCTCTTTTGTTGTTTTACTATTTGAGGAAGACTTGTTGTTGGACTTGGTTCCCCCTTTTCATTCTTCTACACCAAATTCATTCAAACTCTTCCTGTCCTTTGCTCATCCAAGTCTCTATGGTCATCTGCGTGTTTTCCCTGTTCTAACAGGTTGTGTTCATTCTTCTTCCCTAGACTCATCATAAACAACCATCAATTATATTTTGATTTGGGCGGCATGAGATGGAGGTAAAGAAACTTTTTTTTTTTTCTTTATTTGTTTTCAAAAGCTTCCATACCAGAGTTTTTTCATCTTTTCATATAAGTCCCTTGTGCCTCAGCATGGAATTGGAAAATAAAATCTTCTGGGTACAATTGTACCTTTTTGAGTTAGCATTAATTCCCTTTCAGTAAAATATTCTTCATATTCAATCATGACTTCATTTTCAAGTACTTGCATCACAACTGAGTGAATGGAGACATGTAGGGATGGTAATCACCTGAAAAGTTTCTCCATGGAGGAAGGAAATTAATGAGAAGGGGGAATGGAAATTTAAGACCAATTTACTCCAGTACCACCCATGAAGTTCGCTACTAAAAAAAAAACTGTTAGTCATAAGAATATGCAATTGTAATCTTGGGTCTAGAAAGCCCGCAGTTTTTTTTTTGAAAAAATACATATACTGTTACTGTCTCAATTCCCTCGGCACAGACAAAAGGATATGCACATAGCCTTATACCTACACCAAAATTTAACTAATATACCTCCCATCCATCCAGCCCACTCTAATTTTTTAATTAATTTTTTTTTCTCATCTGCGAAAAGGGACTGTGAGTAACACCTTCCCTGATGTATTATTTCATCCTCTTTTCAACACCACCTGACACTTTGTTCTCTTTATCTTTTTTTTTTTTTTTGTCCATGACTGCTGTTTTCTGAGCATGGTATTTTCTCCCAGACCGCAGATCACGAGCTCATCAAAGCTCACATACCCATCCCTACATCTTTTCCCACAAAACCTCTATTTAGGTTAGCAAATCCTTCACAGGTCAGGAGTCGAGAAGAGCACAGAACCTCAACTCACTCTTACCTTTATCATCAGGTTAACCTGTGTTCTCAGACGTTCTCACATACGATAGAGTATTTTTGTTTATCAACATATAGCACTACCCTCCCGTAGGATTATTTAAAGGGGAAACGAGTAGTACACCTTTATCATTCTTTAAAATCATCAGATGAAGGATGAATGATTGGAAGAAAGTAAAAATAATGATATAACCACAATTTATAAGCTACACTTTCCGTTTCAATACTTACCAGTCCTACACGTACAAGGCATGAATTACAAAATGAAAAAAAAAATCCCAGCTTTGAAAACCTCTAAACTATAAATGAATATATATATATCATACAAGGTGATAATTACATTAATCAAGAAAGGGCTAAGTTCACATGAAGAATTTGATAGATGTGGAGGGTATGTGAAGTGTGAAAGAGTATTCCATCCGGCTGACCTTCGAGCAAAAGAATATTCAGGAATTGACTGGTGGATGAACGTTGAACACAATATTTTTACGGCTACAATATCTGCGTAGCAACTCTAGGTGTCTCTCGATTTCTGGCCCATCAGGTTGATGAACAGTCCAGTCCAAATTATTATACAAGTCAATAAGCCGTAGTTGAGGCCACGTAGCTGAACAGACTAGCTTTTGTAGCGAACAACAATCCTCTAGCGCGGTGTAACTATAAAGGAGTCGTCGAAGATTTTTGCATTCCTGGAAATTTGGGAGCAAGTCTAATGGCCAAGCTTCGAACAACAATTCGGTGAGCGCAGGTAAGCAAAATCGATGTTTTTCAGTCCAATCTGGGTCATATTCTTCTTCATCGTTTGAATCTGTGCTACTTTCTGAAGCAAACCAGTCGCAAAAGTCAAGATCGAGGCTGGACAAATTGGGTGCGATGTGTTGAATGATACGGTGAGCTACGCTAGGAACTAGTTCGGATGTTGCATGCAGCTCAAGGTAATCGAGTCGCATGGGCCAATTATAAAGGCACCAGGATTCATTCACCGCAGAAACGTGATATAGGCTCAATTTTGTCAGATAGTTCATTTGAGAAAGATAGCGCCCGAGTGATTGTGCTCCCTCGGTGGACGTTGTGAGTCGTGCGCAGGTGAAGGAATCCAGCAAAGGAAGCTGGGCGAGAATATCTAGCAGAAATTTATCCAAGCATATAGGTTTTCGTGTGTTGATCAATGTCAGAGCTCGGAGTTGAGTCAGGCGAGAGATTAGAGGGACCATTTGAAGAAGACAGGCGTGCAAGTAGTCTGTGTATGGTTTTGCTTGTTCAGGAGCATCGAATGTCAATTCAAACGCACGAAGGTTTGGGCACTGAGTTAAAAGATAAACCACACTTTGTGGGGAGAGTCCTTGCCGGATATAACGAAAATTGGAACCACTGGACTGGACATGCCCAATCTTTACTTGGACATCGGTATTGTCGTAACAAAAGCTGTTGCGTAGTGGTTGACCGAAAGGTTTTGTGGATGTATCGGATAATTCTGCGGATAGAGAGCGAACCAAGGCGCCATGCTTAGGGAGTAGGTCCATCCAAATGACTATAGGAGCAGGCATCGCGGTAGGAAAGCTAATTCGCTATATAGAATCAATTGAGTAGGGAAATTCGAGGAGGCTCCATAGAAAGAAAAAAATGAAAAATGGCTTCGCGACCTACTTTCCAGAGCCACGGCCGGCAACGCTCGTAAAAGTTTTTGTTCACCACCGCGAATGTTTGCAGGCTGTTCAGGATTGGTACTTCGCGATGTAAGCACAAGTGATGATACAGCCGATCACCTCCCCCTGTGGCTCTCAAGAGACGATTGACCCGCTGCTCTTTAATGGTGTTTGCTTCCTGAAGAGAAAGGAAGTAAAGATACTCAATAATACGGTCGATGATCTCTGCCGGGAGGTCCCATAGTTTCAATCGAGAATTGAATGATCGGTCACGCATTGCGCGCAAGCCCTTCATGAGCGCTGAACAGGCCGAAGGTTCGGTCGATAGGCCGATTTGAAGGATCATGCTGATGACCGCTTCCTTCTTCCAACTAAACCCACAAGAATCGAGTCGCTTGATGCAAGTTTGAATTGAGGAAAGGTATTCTTGGATGGGTTTATTTGGGTCGTAACGTTGGTTGACCATGGTGCTCCATACCGAGAGGGGGGGGTTTTGACTAGAAGATTGCATGACCGAAGCTTTGAGTAAACTGACGCTGGAAATTGGTGCAGATGCAGGTTGATGTTTGGGGTAGGTATCACCGAACCCAATGGGTATCGTCTCGTCGGTTCGGAAAGAAACAAACATCGTTTTAAATGCACCGTGGTCCGAGTTGTTCAAGAATGTTTTCGGAGCAGCAGACATAAAAGGGAAAATAAGCCAGTCAAACACGCCTTGTACCGGTCCATGAGCCGCATATACTTGTAATCAGCACTGTTTCGTGTTCTGAGGTGTTTGTGGTTCAAGTAGAAAGGTGTGCATGAGTCACTGACTTGCTTCACCTCACGTATCCTTTCTGCCCAGCATCATGGGCGTGGGTTGCAGCAGAAGTTTAAGGATAGAATATCCCTGTGCGCCTGATCATGGCAGTGGAGCTGATTATCCGATTTCCGAAAAGGATGCTTTGGATCTGCATTCAGCCTCAGGAACTCCGTAGCACCAGCTCAGCTCAGCAAACACTTAAAAGTGAACACAGGCTTATGTACATAAGCAGCAAGATCGGAGAGTTTTGAGTGCTTTTCTCAGCCCGAACTGTGTCGCGACTCGGCCAAAGGGCGGCACTTACAGAGCAGAAAGCTTGGGGTACATACGACCACGGTCGATCACCTTCACTTTCCAGGCTTCAAAACAACCGAATAGACGAGAAGATAAAACATGAATGAGAGAACCAAGTTGAGGTATAGATACGTCAAGAGATAGTCTGATTTATCTATCAAGTTTTACAACGACAGCATCGGTTGAATTAAGTTCATTGATCGATCGAATTGGTTTTGATTAATAAAACTTTACTACAAACTGTAAGAAGTTCGAATGATTTCCATCTTTCCATCAGCTATAGATATTAAGTGAGAATCAGCTTGAAAAGTTGAATTTTTGCCTAGGGCTTGTATTGACAACTTTCCGAGAAAGAAGTCCCTGTCAAGCGATTTGATCTCCTATTTTGATACCTCTCTGAGCTTGAAACCCAGAGTTTAGGATTAGAATTTGACTAGATCAACATCGTTCTTGGGTGTTAGCTTTCGTATCAATCATTTACCGTCACTCAGCAATTTAATACTTTGACTCATTGTCATTCAACACTTTTAAGACGTTGGCTCACATATTTCCAACGACCACAAATGGTCCGTCTAATCTAATCCTAATAGGGTGATAATCCACCAGTCTGTGTGACGTAGAAACACTTTTCTTGTATGTGCTAACTAGATAAACACAAGCATAACGGATGAATTATATCAGTCTTGAGCTTCGCCAAATTCGGGGTATGAAGTCAAAAGAAAGCGATCCCCCTCTTCCTCCTTATTCCCTGCCAGATAGGAACCGGAAGATGTACCAGAGTACAGACGAAGGTAGCCACTGCATGAAATACGAGCATGTTGCGCTTCTTTCGAGTCGATTCATCCATGGTGATGGTTCTTTGTCGAACCCCCTTCAGCGGATGAGTTTATGTAATCCAGTCTTACCACTTCCAAACTTGCAGGTATACCACCTTGTCACTCAGAGGATTGTTCAAATGGGGAACGGTGGGGAAGAGGTATGGGTTAACATCAAACTTGATCAACTCAAAGGTTGAGCTTACCAGACACATCGTCACAATCAAAATTAAATATGTCATACCGGCTAGACGGACGTAGCAGTCCATTTGATGCTATGAATGAGATAGGTATCAAGTTTTGAGCCTTTTGGCGAAGCTTGGTATCCTGACCATCGATGAGGGGAAGGCACTCACAAGATCAGGAAGGACTCTTTGTACGGGAATAAGAATGGTGAGAAGTGTGGTAAGTGTTTCGAGAATAAGAAGCGCCAGAAGACTTGAGTGAGTCTCGAAGTGGAATGAAGATATTTTTGATAGCAAGAAACTCAGCGTTGGCGTTTATGTATGCCACCACTATGACAGCTCTGTTGATTGATGATTGAAAGGAATGCAAAGCTTGATTAAGAATCTCCTTAAAAATCGCAGAAGGAAGTCAAGATGACTTACGGATTGGTACGACAACCAAGCAAATAACAGACACGTTCATCCCCCATCGGACAAATGAGGGTAACTGCTTGTTTTGCTTAGGAGACTCATATAAAAGCAATGCTGCCTGGCACGCACACACCCATAGCAAAGCTGCACAGTCTCCTGTTGCTCAGAGAGTGATCACCCTCATGTTCAATGATCACACTGAAGTGGACTGCTTACCGCTTGAACAAGAAACACGTGTGTCAGCGTTCGAGGTCGAGTCTGAGAGCACCGTATAGCGGATCTTCAGATTTTTACAAACTTACCACGAGCAATCAAGAACCACCAAAACTTTCACCCCGAATAGCACGATCTCCATTGACTGATCGTGATAACCACTTGAGATAAATTCTTGGAAAATTTACGTCTGCCATTGTAACTATGGCAGATATGATGTATATTAGTCAGAATATCAGGGTAACTTCCCTGACATTTTGAAGGAGGGGAAATATATATATATATAAAATCGTGTATTGATAGCTCACGGAGGGCATAAATAAAGTACCCAACGGCGCTCACGCTCAATAAATTAATTTTAAGTAATCCAACTAAAAAAAAGGAACGATTCCCTCATCATCGGCCTACTTGAATAAAAAAAAAAAATTGGAATATAACTTAAACAATGAGAATTTACTTACGTTGATTGAAGCCAAAACAATGAAATGATTTTCATTTGATTCTAAAATATTATCAAGTAAGTAACAAGACTGACACCATATCCTTCAAAAGTTTTATAAATATATCTATATATATATATAAAGTACCCAAAATTTAGTAAGCACCTAATCAAATGAATTTAATTTAATTTAATATTTTTTTTCCTTGACCTCATTTACTTTAGAAAACTTACATCAAGAACCCAACCAATATACCACGATGTAACCATCGAGCCGAATTGAGGTATGATATAGGGCTAAAAAAAAAATAAAAAGGTAAGATTTTAAAAACCGTCAAACTTGGGCAACGCGCGCAATATCAATATATATATAAAAGTGACACACTTTCAATGTTTCCATTAAAAAAAAAAACAGCTATAAGGTAGTATGGATTCACGCCATCCGATACCTGACTCACCATTTGTATTATGTATGACCTTTGATTCGTCGGGATCTGACATTGAGAATAATTTCCAATGTGAAGAAGCTGCGACCTTGAGTAAATTATGAATTCAGTTGAGAAGGAAGTAACTTGGAGTAACTCAGTTTTTTTTTATCTCCTCTTTTACAACATCATTGTTAGTGAGATATCTCCATATCACAATTTTACCCTCCTTAAGATCATTGAACCTTTTTTTTTTGATGATGATGATGATGATTCGTGTGATGTGAATGGTCTCGGATGGGAATAAATACCACCTTCGCCTCATGATTTTTTCTTCAAAAAAATAGAAATATACTCGAAAAATCTAATTTATCCTGCCCTCCTTGTACTACACCCAAGTACAATCCGGCGCCCTCAGAAGGACTTTGTTAAGGGGCTTAAGATTTTAAGTAGATAAAATTGTGTTGAAATGTCAATAAGGATGTAAAATACCGAGTCATGTCGGATAATAATATCCCCGAAATTCGGGTCAGCTGACTCGCAAGTTTTACCTTGATCCGTTATGTAAAGTTGGTGGTAACTCCTCTCTCTCTCCCATTACTTTTCAAGCACTGGTTTCTTCAAGAACTCATGATAACAACTTGGAAATCTGAGAAAACGCATCGGAATTAACAAAAAATGGGCCATGGGTAAGATTATGTAATGATGTAAGTAAGGGAAAAAAAACCCCTTTTCAAAAAATAAATAAATAATAATAGATAAACTCCATGTACATACAAGGAAAAGGATCGACTGTCACCAACCTCAAATCGTGGTCTAACCAACACCTGTTCACGTGTCCGATTAAATCCGCTTCCCGTGAGACACATACAGCCTTTGGGGTGTATGTATTATGAGCAACAAGAAAAAAAAAACCCCCCCCGTTTGAAGGGCTTAGAACCGAGATGTTCGTGTGACAAACACGTTTCAAAAGAGGTAGACTATAACTTATTTTCAATCAAATCAAAAACACATATACAAGTATCCTTAACTCAATTACAATATCAGTTCTGCTTCTCTGATCAAGCTTTTAGACAGAGCTTTATTCAATCACCCTATCCCAAAGAGATATATATATATATAAAGCTTTTCAAACAAAAGATTATAGTATGTATATCATTACACACTATATCCATCTTAAATAACTAAAAAAAA